>CAUYQG010295355.1:0-13012 GCA_963574415.1 Tarsius wallacei | reverse complement strand
CTTCCTCAGACTGCAGCTCTCCTAGGACTCTGTGAACTTGTCATTTGTGGTTTTCATTCCAAGAGTTACTTCTTCCCATGTTGGCCAAATGCTTATAATAGATACATTGGGTTAGCCAATAATTTTGTGTTTTTTTTTTTTTTTTTTTTTGAGTTGGAATATCACTCTGTCGCCCAGACTGGAGCGCAGCGGCCGCTCCCGGCCCCCGCAGCCTCGACCTGCTGGGCTCCAGCGATCCTTCCGCCTCAGCCTTCCGAGTAGCTGGAACTACAGGCGCGCGCTACCACACCCGGCTAATTTTTTTGATTTATTGTAGAGATGAGGTTTCGCCTGCCCAGTGATCCACTCTCCTCAGCCTCCCAAGGCGCGGGATTACAGGCTGAGCCACCGAGCCTGGCTTGTGTTTTTTTTTTTGTATTCAGAAAAAAGAAATTAAAAAATAAAGAGCTAAGACCTGTAAAGAACTTTTTATGTCTCAGGAATTATGCTAAACACTTTGTGTATATTATTATTCTTTATTTTTAAAAATGTGTGTATTTCAGACATACATCAAAGTGTAGAAGATGAAGTTAATACCTGTGTGTGCACCTTATGCCGTGTCAGTTTTTAGCGTTGAACTATACTTGTTTCAACTTTTGTTTTGTTGTTGTTAGGAGGTTAGTGTTGCAGGATCAGCTGACTCTCTGTGCATACCTTTTCCCCTGTTTCCTTCTGGCCTTCCTTCTGTACCACTACCCTGAATTTAGTGTTTTTCAGTGCTACACATGCTTTAATACTTGTACTACCTGTGATCACATCTGAAATTATTTTATAAAGCCATGTGTCCAGTTTTTAAAATCTAATCAGTGATGGTATGTTGCTGTATTTATCCTTCTGCAAAACTTGCTCTTTTGCTTAACGTTATTTTAAATATTTGATTAATATTTTACTAGCTTGTGCACGACAACTACTGTCTACCACATTCTGTTATATTACTCTGCCCAACTTTGTCCATTCTCCCATTGAAACATTTAGATTTTGTCCAGTTCTTTAAGTTTGCGGTGACATTTAAATACATTCTGGAACATGCCTCCTTCTACACATCTGAGAGTTTTTAGGATGTGTACCTACAATTGGAGTTGCCTCGGCTTAAGGTTTGACTAGAATTGCTAGTGGGTTCTCCAAGACAGCTGCAGTAATTTCCATTCTGATCTGTGCTGTGTGAGATGCTCGCTGTGAAGCATCCTTTTGAACCATTGACAGTCATATCAGGTGTTTTGTTTTTGTCTGTTTGACTGATGTGAGATATCTCATGTTAATTTTATTTGCATTTTCCTAATTATTAATGAGATTATGCTTACCTTTATTTGTTATTGATCTTAGATTTCCTCTGTGATAGTTGCCTAATAATAATACCCTTTGATTGTTAACACATAGTAAGCTTTCAGTTATGAGCTTTCATTTATTTTGCTTGTAATAGAAAATTTTTAACTTTTTAGACAGTCAAATGTGTATGTTTTTCTACCAAGAATTGGACTATTATGTCTTAAGTTCCTCACTAGCATAAAAGAGCTTTATACGCATCTTTATTAAATCTGGAATGTATTATTGTCTGTAGGAAAGGGGTCTGTTCTTCTCCATGTAAACAGCCGGTGGTTCCAGCATTTACTGAGTATTCCTCGCTTTCCCTGCTGACTCATCTGTATCCGGTTTCTGTATTTGCATGGGTCTGTGTCTGGCACTCCAGTTTTGCCCATTGGTGCTTCTTCCTTCTGCACCAGGACAACAGAGTCTTAATAACTACAACTGAAAAGAAAATAAATGGTCATGAAATTGTTTACGTAGAATCCACACTTGAATTACTTTGATATTCTCTGAGTCAAGCCTAAGCTTAGTACACTCTTACAGGTTATTGGTACTTTCAGCGCCCCCCACCCCTCGAGAGAGATTCTCAAACTATCTTCCACTTCAGGATTTAGCAGACTATAGCCCACTGACCTACTTGCACCTGCCATCTGTTTTGGTAACTGGAGATTTATTGAAACATGCCTGTGATCACTTGTTTACTTGTTGTCTGTGGCTACTTCTGTGCGACAATAATAGGGTTGAATAATTTGGGGGGAAAGCCTTGTTATTCACAAAGCCTGAAATATTTACTGCCAGGCCCTTTACAGAAAAGCTTTGTCAACTCCTGTTCTAACTCAGTTTTATTATGAATGTTAATTATATTAAATGTGAACAAATTAAATTTGCTAAGTATTTTAAGTACACATGCCTACACATAAATTCAGCTATGTGAACTATATGCAAAGGTTGAAAATGTAAAGGATAGAAGAAGTTATACCATGAAAATATTAACTAAAAGAAATCAGACACAGGTCTAGTCAAACCAGATGAGGCAGATTTAGCAAAGGAAGTATTACTGTAGATGAATGAGGAAGGGGCCAAATCACCAGTAAGTTATACTAATTCTAAATACATATACACTCAATTTTCTAGCTTAAAAATATACAAAAGACAAAAGTAACAAAACTGAAAGGAAAAAGAAGCAAATGTATACTTTCAAAGGAGAGTTCCCTCAATAGAGAATAAGCAAGAATAAGCAAACACAAAAGATGTAAATAATACAACTGATGAAATTCCCCTAAAAGACATGTAGAACACGGTACTCAACAAAAATAGAGGACACATTCTTTTCCAGTACTCATGGAACAGTTCCTCAAATTGACCATAAGCTGAATCATAAAGGAAACCTCAACAAACTTCAAAGAATTCCAGTTATTCAGAGCTAATTTTCAGGCCACAGTGGCATTTACCTAGGAAGTAGCAACAACAAACTAACTAGAAAATCCTCTTAAAAGGAACGCTTCTACACTGCTGGTGAGAATGCAGACTAGTGCAACCTCTTTGGAAGACAGTGTGGTGATTTCTGAAAGAACTAGAAATTGACCTCCCATATGACCCAGCAATTCCCCTGTTGGGAGTATACCCGGAGAAACTCAAATCATTCTATGACAAAGATATCTGCACACGTATGTTTGTTGCAGCTCTGTTCACAATAGCAAAAACATGGAACCAACTGTGTTGCCCACCGAAGCTGGACTGGATTAAAAAAATGTGGTACACATACACAATGGAATATTATGCAGCCATAAAGAAGGACTAATATACGGACTTTGCAGCAACTTGGATGGATTTGGAGTCGATCATACTCAGTGAACAAAGAACTGAGTTCCATATGTTCTCACTCATAAATGGACCTTGAACAATTATAATGCTATGAGAAAGGGATTGGCAGTAGTGGAAAACAGTCAGGGGAGGGGGGTGGGATTGGCAGTTGAGGGAAACTGCTAGGGGAGGGAGGGGCATACCTCATCAACAAGAGTACCTGCATCTCCATAATAAATAAATAAATAAATTAATTAATTAATTAAAAACTAAAGAAAATCGTCTTTTGCTTTGAAATTTAGCAGCATGCTTCTTGGCTTATTGACCAGAGGAAATTTGTAAATTAAACGAGAAAATATTTTGAACTTAATAAAAATTCGACATGTTGTGACTTGTAGGATGAATATCCAGTTCCGGGAAGACTGAGTGAACGTGTTTCTTCCTGCTCATCTTGCTATGTGCACCTAAAACCTTTGGACTTTTATTTTAGACAATAATGCATTTTCTCGCGGTAGTTGCTCATGATTTTTTAAACCTTTGGCTCATTCGTGTTTCCATGGAGTATGTGCTGGCTTCCGGTTGTGCTTTGTTAGTCAACATTGTTGAGCAGCAGCACCTTGTCCACTCAGGTGTAATTCCGCCTCTTTTGTATGCCACAAGCCTGTAAATGCCTGGATCTTTTTCTGGGTCTGCTCAACTCTTCTGCTTGTTAGTTGCTGTGTCTGTAGCATACTGCTTTAGTTGCTCTAGCGTTATGGTGTTTTGCTATCTAGTAAACCAAGTTCTTTTCTCTTTGTTTTTCTTTTCTTTTTTTTTTTTGCCAGATTATCTTGACCTATTTCGCACTTTACTCACTAATAGGATCTAGTTAAGATAAAGTTTCATAGGTAATTCTGTTGGAACTTTTTTTGAAGCTGCAATGAAGTTGTGGCGAATTTTAGATCATCGACATACTTAAAATATTGACTTCCACATATGCATAAATATAGCACTGTGTTTGTTTAGGTCTTCTCTTGTGTCCTTTAGTAAAGTCAATTTTCTCAGTAAGTTCTTGTCCCATATTTTTTTCTTTATACTGTGGACGTTTTGTTATAGTAGTGAATGCTATATGTTTTCTCATTACATGTTCTAATGATTGCTGGTATTTGAAAAAGCTACGTCATTTGTTTTTGTTTTTTTGTTTTGTTTGCTTTCGGGTTCTGCAAAGGCTTTATTGGGGGACTGGGAGGGCTACTGCATCTGTTGTCAATGTTGATATGCTATCTAGTAACCTCTAGTGTGTTCTCTTAATGGTCCTACCAATTGGTAGAGTAGATGGAGTTTTCTAGGTAAATGGTCAAATTATCTATAAATAAGATATAAATGTAAATAATTATATCTTGCCTTTCAACCTTTAAATCGCAATTAACCTAGATTTCTGGTGTTTTTTGTCAAATTAAGAAAAGTCTCTTAAATTTCTAATTTGCCATTAGTTTTTATTATGATGTGTGTTAAATTTACCAAGTACATTTCAATATCAATTGAATGATTTTTTTCCCGTTTTCTCTTTTTTTGAATTACATTAGTAGACTTTTTAAGGTTATAAAAATTTAATTGTGTTTAAATAACTGTCCATTTTGGCTAGAATTATCTGAGGAAACATGGTAAGATGTACATTTTTGTTGTAGAAAGCTGTCATCAAAGGAGATGGAGATGACACCTTAGGAGACCCAGGCTTTAACCAAAGGTAAAGTATTTCCAAAAGATACTATTTTTAAAATTATATGTAATTATCATTAAAATAATTCTTTTAGTTTTAAGAATGTTTATTTTATGGTTTGTTGTAATTAGGTTTTCAAATTTATTGAATTGACAAGAGCAACCAGGTATTACAGAGTCTGTAAGGCTGTTCTCAGCTGGGAACGATTTTGCCCCTGCTTACCAGGAAATGCTTTCCGATGTCTAGAAACATGTTTGCTTGTCATTCCTGTGAAGGGAGTGCCACTACTGGCATCTCAGGGGTAAGGGCCAGGTGTGCTGCTAGACCTCTTAGAGCACAGGCCAGCCACACCGCAGCAAATAGCTTTTCAACTTAAAGCTTTAATTGTGCAAAGATTAAAGTCTCTGGTTTAGGAAGAAACGGAGTATTGACTCCTATGGGTAAATTACACATAAGGTTTTTGATGTGACATTTATTTAACTTGTTACATATGTATTAAACTAAATGGACTAGAATATGTGCACTCTGTAACTGTGTATTTTTCCTTTAGCTTCTTAGTACCTCTTATGACCGAGTATGAGAAACATCTCAAAGAACTAAATGAGCAGCGAACATATTATCAGGTAGGAAATCACCATGGTATTGCACCTGAAATATGTTACCGTGAGAGAAAAAGTAAAATAGACTGTCTTTTTTAAAAACACTGACGGGGGAGGAAAATATTTAGCTGTCACTAGTTAGTCCTTGGCAGCTCGTGTGTGTGTGTGTGTGTGTGTGTGTGTGTGTGTGTGTCTGTTTAAAGATTATCTTCGGCTTCATCTTTTAATCTGTTGTTTCCTTGCTCTTGCTCTCTGGCATGAGAGATCGCTTAGATGCTTAGCTTAATTTCATTATCATTGGGGTAATCTTGATCTTAGATGCTTAGAGGATTCTCTTAATCTCATTATTGTTTGCTAACCCCAAGCCATCTCACATCTTTTCAGACCTTTCTCCTTACCTTCCTTCTACCCGCATTTCTTATTATTTGCAGAATTGATTCCCCCCCCATTTCAAATAGCATGTCTATCAGATGCTTCCTGCTTCTGTCTTGTGTCTCTCAGAGGCCATTGGTCCACTTCTAATGTAAGCTTAAGCTGTAGCAACTTTTTCCTGAAATCCTCACAGTAGTGGGAATTGTTTTAGGAGCATAGGTAGTAAAGAAACTGAGGAAGGTGTCTAGACAGACGGATTGCCGTCCCCGATCCCGGGGCATCTAAGACTGGGGTTTGTAGCGGGCCCATGGAGAACTGGAAGAATGGCAAGAATTGCTCAAGACACACTTGGAGGCTCAGTGAGCTCATCTAATATTGATAATGTATTTCTTTGATCTGAAGATGTCTTTAACATTTCCCCTCAAATTTCTGATGCTGGGATAACCATAGATAGAAGCATTTCTTAATTTCTTAAATAGAGCTTACATGGGTTAAGCTAAGCCCACCAAGGCCATGGCCTCTCTTTGTTAGTGCTTGAATATAGCCATGATTGTATTTGGCCCACACCAATTCCTGGGTCAGTTCAGTTGTGGCGAGGGTAGCAGGTTGGCTCAATTGAACGCAAATCGAAGAAAGTCTGACTCTCTACAAACACATCCCCTTGAGACCGACTTCCTCAGAATGGGACTGTGGACCTGACGAACCTTAAGCGCTTTGCCTTTTGCTTTCTCTCCTCTTCACTCGTGGACGGGGAGAAATCCTACTTTGTGCTTTAATGTGTGGCACATAGTAGACACTTGAATATTGGCAAAGGATTAAATGCCAGGGCTGTCATAACAATCCCTTATTTATTAGTTAAGAGGCTAACTAATAACAATCCCTTATTGATTAGTTAAGAGGTTAATGTGTAACTTTACTAAAAAGAACACAAAATGCTTGCAACTTCTAAAAGTGACGTTTCTTTGATTGCCTTTGGAATTATTTAGACTTTCATGTCCACGGTCATTCCTCTAATGTCTATGAGGGTAAACTTATAAAGTGGTCCTGTAGACCCAAATTTCCAGTGAAAGCATTTCTTTAACACATAGCTTCTCTTTTATCAATAGGTGATTGTTTTCCAAGGGTTTAATATGTACTTCTTAGCCTGTGGTTATTTCAGTTTAAGCCAATCACAGTAATATAGTTTAATCTTTACAATTGACAGTGAAAGAAAAACAGAAAGTTCTCTTTTGCACAAATGACATTTCCCTTTTATTTTTAGGGCTAGCAAATCTCAGGTTTCTACTGAGTTCACTCTCTGAATTGCTATCATGACATATTATGGGCTTTGATTGGTATAACATAGGATAGCTAGTTATCTTGAAATTAAATTCTTTTAAATATTTTGGAATCTATCTGATTCATATATTTCTTTAATTAGCTGTTTGACCGAGATGCTTGCCTTCATTTTTCCGTGGGCGTTCCTTCCACTACAGTGACTAGTGAATTAATCACAAGGGAGAAAGAAGCTGCAGTAGAAAGCCCAAGTGTCTATGAGGATGAGAATAATTGCTACTTCTTTTAGAGAAAAAAAAGTGTGGACAGATACGTCTAAGAAGACTTGCTCACATAGGTGCTATTGATTAGTAGGACTGGTTCTTATGCCTTATCCTATTGGCTGGGTCAAAAAGGAGTGTATCTTCAAAGCAGGAAAAGTACTACCGCAATTCTCTATATGAAAGATTTTCTCCCAGAAGATACAAATAGTAGGGGAGAATTTGATGATGCGAGAAGTTTACTGTGTAGACCTCATTTCCTTCCAGATGCAAATATTTTGAAATATGTTACACTGAAGAATTTTTAATGTGACTGACTGTTTGATCCATCTTTAATCTTAGCTAATGATATATATCCTACATAATTATTTAAGATACTTTTTAAGATACTTAGAGTCTATAATACTGTGATCTTTCACAGAAACAAAGAGCTGAATATCACATGTTCTCACTCATAAGTGGATCTTGAACAACTATCATAATACCATAAGAAAAGGACTGACAGCAGCGGGAAACTGCGGGGTCGTGGGGTGGGGGGGAGGTGGGATCAGCAGTAGTGGGAAACTGCCTGGGGAAGGGGGGCACACCTCATCAACAAGGGTACCTGCACAATGAATATCTGTATACCTAACCCTGAATTGTATCCCACAATTTTAAAATAAAAAATTTAAAGGTGGGGAAAAAAAGATTTTGTTTTTATTTTAAAATTATAAAATTAACATCATTGCTACAGACCTCTTAGCATGGCATTCAAGACCCTGACACCTATCTTTCCAATTTTATTTCTCATTGCATTACTCCTTATATGGTCAGGACTCAATTATCTGGTAGTGAAGTAATTAATTTTGGCTTAATTATGTTGCAGGCATAGCAAGGACCTTGGAAAAGTTCACCTTTTAAGCGAACTTTCTCTTTTTTATATTTATATTTTATTTTAAAGATGTGGGGTACAATTCAGGATTAGACATACAAGTGGTCATTGTACAGGTAAAGGTTGGGCCTCCCCTTGGCCCCCACTTTGCCTGGTTTGAAATCAGGTACTCTTTTTGATGGCATGTGTCCCCTCTCCACGCTGGCAATATCCCGCTGCTGCCAGTCCCTTTCTTATAGTACTATGGTGTATGTTCAGGGTCCACTTATGAGTGAGAACATGTGATACTCAGTTCTTTGTTTCTGTGATAGATCACGGAGTATGGTAGATTCTAGTTAGAACTGGCTGTTACTACTTTTCTAGGCCGTGCTGCCTTGAGCATCTGTGGGGAAAGGAAAAGGAGGGCTTGAGCTCTGCCTGCTCCGCCCTTGCCAGGTTCCCTGGTACTGCTTCCTCCCCTTCATCCTCAGCACGGGCAGGACTAACAGGCGACGGGCAGTGGCTTGTGGTTTTGTTGGATGCGCAAGTCCACGTAGCCTGTTCCTCTGCTCTTCCTTGCCTGTTCGCTCTTACTGAGAGCTTGTGTTTTTTTGTGATTTTTTTTTTTGCCGTGTAGTTTTTGCTCATATTTTCTCCTGCCTGAAATGCTTTTCCTTTTGTTTTGAACTCCTAACACTCCTTTTGCCTTCTCAGAGAGAATTAATCAGACCTTTGCAGTGTGCATCTGTTGCTCACTATGTTTCAGGGGTGGTGGTGGTACCACCTTTCTCCCAGTGCACGTCAGTGCCCATGTCTGTACCTGGCAACCGTGTACGGTGCAGGGCGTTGATGGTTAACAGAGGTGGTGAGTCAGAGGCTGGACAGGCAGTTGGCTGCTGAAGGAGACCTCTGTCGTCTTTTTCACCATTAGCATTTCACGTTTTGGAGTACTAGAAGTATACACAGGCTTACACGGGCTTCACCCAAACCGAGGAGAACTAACTCAGATGTACATTCAAGATGTAGCAATCGCCTAGTGCTGGTCATAGTGGCATGCTGAGGAAGGGCTTTCACCTGTTTTGACATCTACAAATCATAGGAATTATGTTCCCTGATATTTCTCAATGTGCTACCTAAAATATTCTTATTTTATTTATTTTCTATTCAGAGTGAATGTCTCATTATGTACTGTGTTTTATTAGAGTGTTTGTATTTGATATTCCTAGTAAGAAGTAAAGAATGCATCCTTCTTTTTTGTTGACCAGTGTCATAGGATCTGATTGCTTACATATGAATGGACGACTTAATGGAGGGCTAATTGTTGGGAAGATGTATTGCCGTGCTGTATTTTATTCTTTCAGAAACACATGGGCGAGATGAAACTACAACTTGAAAATGTCATCAAGGAAAATGAAAGGTAGATCAAATAGCTACTGGCTCTTTTATGATTTGTGTTCGGTAACTTTTCATTTTGTTTGACGTTAGATACCCACAGGGTAGTGCTGAAGATGTGGCCCCTGAGGCCTGATTCTCTGCTTGACTCCTGGCCCCGTGGCTTGTGAGCTCTGTGACCCTGGACAAGTGGCTTCTCCACCTGGTTCAGTTTCCTTAGCTCTAAACGGAGCTAGTATTTCAGAGGACTGCTAAGTGGTACACAAGGCACTTAATAGGAGCCTCCTGAATATTAGCTGTCAGGAGCATTGTGCGTGCTGCAGCTGTGTGTTAGGAAGCGCTGATAAGATAAGAATGTGTCAACCTGCCACCCAGCGTAGGACCGAAACGTTGTTCATCCTTTGTGGCTTACCGTTTTCCTCCACTTCCATCCTTCCCCCTCCCTCTGCCAGAGGCAAACATGTCTTCAGTTTGTGTTTCCTTGCTTTTACATTTTTTGTACGTATGTGTATCTCCAAACAGCATATTGTTTAGTTTTGCATTTAAAAAAAACTGTATACAAATGGTATCATCTAGGACTCTAGAACTTGAGTTTTTTAAATTCAGTATCATACACAGGTACAGAAATTTCAAGGGATGAGATTCCTGGGTCATAGGTTCTTTTTCAATTTTGCAATGTAATGTCAACTTGCTCTCCAAGGGGCTGCACCAATGTACCTTCCCACCAGGCATTTATGAGTTGACATGGACCCATGTCTTTTACTAGCAGTAGGTCTTACGAAACTTCTTAATTTTTGTCATTTTGACTGTTAAATAGTTTTTCATTATGGTTTTAATTTACATCTTGCTGAATACTAATATGGTTGACTATGTTTTATGTGTTTCTTTACCCATGTGGCTTTCTTTTCTCATGAAATGGTTGTTCATTTATTTTCCCCATCTCTAATTACCTTCCCCTTATTAAATTGTCAAAGTGCTTTATATAATCTGTATTCTGAATACCTGTTGGTGTGCCAGTCTTAATGCAGTAAACAGTAACCATTCTAGAGATTTCAAACAAGCAAGGATTTAATTCACTTACAGTTAAATGCTACTAAATCACTGGTTTTCGGGTCACGCCTCGGAGGCTGCGACCTCAATTTGGGACCTGATGCTGCTGCTGCCACCTCTGTTGCTGCCACTCCAGCATCATCTCCATAAAGCCGGAGACCGACACTGGGAAGGTGGCATGGGGTATTGACCACGAGACACACAGGTGTCTCTCCAGTTCTGCCTGCCAACCGTCAACTGGCTTCCACCTTCCGTGTCTCCCTTCAGTGCCTGTTTAGACTTTGATCCACTGTGATGGAGGCAATAGTTGCATCAGGAATGCCAGCGGGCCCCACGTACACTAGATGATAGGTGGTTCATACTCTACCCCAGATTGCTGTGTATTTGACGAACAGAAGTTTCTTTTTCCCCAAACGTTAAGGTATTTGACTCGCTAAGTTGTCTTCTATGGTGATTCTTTGTAGCTCCTCCAAGAAGTCCTTTCTCAGCCTAAGGTCATAGTAATCTCCTGTTGTATTTGCTACTAAAAAATGACTAAGGTGTATTCTGCCTCAAGTTTCTTAACTTTAACTCATAAAGGTCATGCGATTGGACTGATACAGCTTTGTTGTTAACTTGTAACTAAGCAAACTAGACGAAAATAAATTTTGGGGTTCTAAATTCATTCGAATCACGGACTCTTGAAGTTTGGTGTTCTTGTGTTTGCGTTCCTCTAGTTAATAGTAGTTTCCTTCTTATTTTTACTATCTTTTATTTTAGTCTAGCTATTTTAACTTAGTACGTTTTCTTTACATTATGTAGCACTTCCATGGAATTATGATGTCTTGCTTTTGACTATTCTATCATTTCCCCCTCTCTCTTTGTTGTTGCTTTGTGTTTTGTTTTTGTTCTTGTTTTTAAGAGGCAGGGTCTGTCCCCAGCCTGGAGTGCAGTGGCAGTCGTAGCTCACGGCTGCCTCGAACTTCTGAGCCTTCTCGTAGCCGGGACAAATGGCATGTGTCAGCACCCCCCAACTAATTTTTTTTTCTTTTTGTGGGAATAGGGTCTTTTATGTTATCCAGTCTCAAACTCCTGGCCCCAAGCGATCCTCCTGCCTCAGCCTCTAAAATAGTGGGATTATAGGCATGAGCCACAATACCCAGCCCCTCTTCCTTTTTAAAAAAATACGTTTTCATTAGTTTTCTTTTCTTCTAATTTCTGAAAACATCACATTTTTAAGATGTCATTGTTTACTAAGTGCAAAATAAAATAAATCTTTTAATTCAGCTTTTAGTTTTTCTCATTTGTGCGTTTTTCCATGGGAAAGTTTTCTAACTTGCATCTTTTTATGAGTTACTATTTTTTCTCAAAATAATTATTGAACAGGAATATGCTCCTCCTAATAAAGGGTACTGAAAAGATTTCTGAATCCCTAAGACACTAGATGAAGTTTGTATTTTAGTGTGCTGGGAACAGATGAGGTGTTTTATGGTTGAGGTGATCACTTCATGGTTTCCTATATTTGGCTTCATGTTCTTCTGATCGTATTGAGGTCCTTTGAAGCCATCTTTAAAAATCTGCCTTCACCTAGTTAACAGCAATGCGGTCATGTCTCAGTAATGTATTTATTACTAGTATAATAGGAAAGTGGAAAAAATGGATTCTGAGCTGATTAAAGGATTTTTGATAACTCGAACATGGTATCAGGTTTTGAAATGAACTCTACTAATTATGTCTTTAGTAAACATCCTACTTGTAATTATGTAATGCAGCTAAGGACTGCAAAATCAAAAAAAAATGATCATTTTTAGGAAAATATCTTAAAAGAGTATCTTGAAAGGTCAGGTCTGCATAATGGAAGCTGGCAGTGACATAGATGATGTAATAGTGTGTGATTCTGCTTGGCTGGGTTTTGGGAAGATGTATATTAGTATATATTATCTGGGGATTTACTATAAATAGTGAATAATAAGGTCATTTTATAACATTCAGACCAAGTAGAAGGTAAAAAATACTTATTATTCTTCCTTCTATTTTTAAGTCCTTGCAACTTACTTCATGTTGCGAATATAGAGGTTTTCGTTTTGTTTGTCTTGTTTTTTTCTCTAATACCATTTTTTCTTCCTCTCATAACTTTCCAGAGAAAGGAGCTTGGCTAAGGAAATTGAATGAATGATTGCATGTACAGCATTTACATTTACTACGTAAATAAAAAGCAATTTTGTTGCTGTCATTTATTTTATTATTGGAGGTCTGTTGCCTGCACCAGGGCCATTCTTCTCCTTCTGACTCAGCCGTGTGACCCTGCAAGGGGAAAGGGTGCACTTCAGAAGAGTTGCTTCCGGTTTTGCTTTAAAGCGGGAGATTACCAGATTGTTCAGGGGGAAAA
>CAUYQG010295350.1:0-21744 GCA_963574415.1 Tarsius wallacei | reverse complement strand
GTCCTTTTCCTAGTGAGTACACCAGTTACTGGGCCTCCATCATAGATACGGTCTAGTCACTGAGGCATCCTTCACAGAGGAGGCCCAGTCACTGGGGCAGCTATCAGTGAGGAGCACTCATCAAGAGGAGGGTACGTCATTAGAGCTTCCATAAGAGAGGAAGGCCACTCATCAAGAGGAAGGCACATCATTAGAGCTTTCATAAGAGAGGAGGGCCAGTCAGAGGAGGGCTAGTCAATGTGACACCCACACAGACAAGGGATCGAAACTGTGACACCAATAACAGGAGAGGACCAATCACTCGGTCACCCATTATGGAAGAGGACCAGTCACTGGAAATAGCATCACAAAGGAGGGCCAGTCAATGAATACCCAACAATAAGGAAGTCCTGTTGCTGGGACAGTCATCACAAAGAAGTACTTATAACTGAGGTACGCAATATGGAGGATGTCCAGTTTCTGTGACAATTATCACAAAGGAAGCCCAGTAACTGGTGTACTCACTAGGAAAAGGACCAATAACTGGAGGACTGACCACAAAAGAGAGCTACACACTGGGGCACCCAACACACAGGAAGCCCAGTTACTGAGGCATCCATCATAGATAAGGTCTAGTCACTGAGGCACAGATCACAGAAGAAGGCTAATCACTAGGATTGCCAACATAATGGTGACCAGTCTCTGAGGCACTCATCATTGATGAGAGCAAGACACTAGGGAAGATATAACACAGAATAGTCTGTCAGTTTAGCAACAATCACAGAAAAGGGACAACGAATAAGGCACCAAACACAGAGGAGGGACAGTCACTGAAACAGCCATCACAGAAGGGGTGCTAGTCATTGGGTTACCCATCACAGAAGAGGGCGATTCGCTGGACACGCAACAAAAGGAAAAGACTGGTAATGGAGTACCCCTAACAGAGGAGGACCAGTCACAGGGCCATCTAGCACAGAGAAGAGTCTGTCATTTGTATACTGATCACAAAGTGGTCACTTTGGCACCCACCCATCACAGAGGGGTTGTATTCACTATGGAACCCAATTTGGAAGAAGACCCCTCACTGAGACTCCAATCGCCAATAAGGCCCCAGTCAATGGAGCACGTATTATTGAAGAGGACCACTCACTGTGACACTCTACAGAGAGGAAGACCAGTCATTGGGAAATCCATTATAGAAGAGGTCCTAAAACTCGGGCACCCATCACAGAGGACTATTCACTGGTACAACCAATTAGGAAGAGTTGTCATTAACAGAATACCTATCACAGAAGAGTTCTATTCACTGAACTTCCATCACAGACACTGGCCAGTCATTGAGGCACTAATTACAGAGGGGGCACTGTGACTGGGAAACTCAAAATGGACGAAGTCCCATCAGTGAGACATCCATCACAATAGAGAGCAATTCTCTGGGGCACCCAGTCATTGTGTCACCAATCACAGAGGAAGCACAATCACTGAGGCACACATTATGGAAGAGGCCAAGACAAAATGACACACATCACCAGTGGGTTGCCAGGCAAAGGACACTGATTAAAAAGGGGGGCCAGTAAGTAGGACACCAATTAAAGATGTGGGCTAGTCAGTGAGGAAAGCATTATGGAGGTGGACCCATTACAAGGGCATTAATCATAGAGGAGGCCCACTCACTTTCATGACCATAATGCAGAAGGACATGTCATGGAGACACCAATCATGAGGAGGGCTAGTCACTGTGAGAACTCATTCGAAGAAGGGCCAATCCCTGTGGAATTGATCAAAAGAAGGCTAGTTATTGGGGCATACATCACAGAGGAGGCCAGGCCACTGTGGCAACCATCACAGAGGATGCTTAGTCACTGGGGCACTGACCACAGAGAAACTTTAATCACAGGGTCACTCATCATAGTGGAAAGCCAGTCTTAGGCACCCATGACAGAAGAGGCTAGTCACAGGCGAAGCCAACACTGCTGAGTGCCAGGCACTGGGACATTAATGACAGAGGAGAGCAGTTTGCTGGATTACCAATCATAGAGGAGGGTCAGTGAATGAGGGTCAGTGAATTATTTATGGAGGACAGTCACTGAGACACCAATCTCAGGGGAGGATCATTCACTTGGACACCTATTTAGAAGAATGCCTAAGCATTGGGACACCCATCTTAAAGTAAGGTCAGTCACTGGACCATGCATTATGAATGAGACCCAGAAATGGTCACCCATCAGAGAAGAGAACTAGGTATGCTGAACCTATCACAGAGGAGTATTAGTCACAGTGACATTTTTCACAGTGTAGGGTCAGCCACTGGAGCACTTATCACAAAGGAAGGCCATTCAAAATGGCACGCATTACAGAGGAAAGGTATCACTGGGACTCGCATCAGAGAAGAGGGGTTGTCACTGTGGCACACATTACAGAGGAGGATTCGTCACTGGGGAAACAGTCATGGTGAGGATCAGTCACTGGGGCACACAGAACAGAGAAGGTGTAGTCACAAAAGCACCCACCAAAGAGAAGGGTCAGTCACAATGACAGCCATCACAGGAGAGAACCAGTCACTTGGGCGTCATTCACTATGGAGGTCCAGTCACTGTGGTATCCATCAGAGAGAAAGTCCAGTCACTGGTTCAGCCATAAAGGAAGATGACCAGTCACTGGAGGAATAAATACAGAGAAGGGTCAGTCACTGCAGCATCCATCACAAATGAGGGGCAATCACTGTTTCACCAAGAACAGATGAGAACCATTCATTTGGGAACACATAATGAAGGTGGGTCAATTGTGGGGGTATCCCTCACAGAGTAAGGATAGTCACAGGAGCAATCAATAGGGAGAATGGACATTCACTGAAGCATCCATCACAGAGGAGGTTCAGTCACTGTGGCACTACCAAAAGAAGAGGGCCATTCATTTGAGAATACATCACCCACAGAGCAAGGCTAGTAAAAGGTACATCTATCAGAGAGTATGTGTATACACTGAAGCTCCACAGAGGAGACCATTATCAGGGAACCTATCACAGAGGAGGGTTACTCATTGAGATACCCATCACAGATATGAGCCTGACACTGATCCTCCCATTACAAAGGAGAACCACTCATTAGGGCACACACGACAGAAGAGGCCAGGCAATGAGAAACACACCACAGGTACTTGTCAGTCAATGGAACACCAGTTACAGAAGATAGCCATTTCAGAAAGAAGGGGCAGTTAATGATGGACAAAACTAACAGGAGGGATAGTTACCGAGGTAATCATCATAGAGGAGAACCTGTCACTGGGACAGTCATCACAGAAAAGGGTCAGTCACTTTGGCACCCATATCAGAGAAGAGGCAGTCACTAGGTCACCCGTAACAGTGGAGAGCCAGTAACTGGGGCACCTGTCAGAGTGGAGGTCTAGTGGATGAGTACACATCACAGAGGAGAGCCAGTCACTGGAGCACTCATCCCTGAGGAAAGCCAGTCACTGGTAAAAACATCATGGGGAAAGTCATTCACTGGGACATCCATCACAGAAGAGAGCCAGTCATGACACCCATCAGAGAGGAGAGCCAGTGACTGGGACACCCATTACAGAGGAGAGCCGGTAACTGTGGCACCCATCAAGAGGAGGTCAGTCACTGGACACCTATCACAGTAGAGGTCCAGTGAATATGCACCCATCACAGTGGAGGCCAGTCAGTGGGGTACCCTTCAGCGATGAGGACCAGTCATTGTACACAAATGACAGAAGGGAGACAGTCATTGGGATACACATTACAGAGCAGGACCAATCAATGTGGCACTCAACACAGGAGAAACAGTCACTGAGGCATCCTTCACCGAGGCTAGTCAGTCACTGGAGCTTCAATCACATAGTAAGCCTAGTAGGTAGGCATCAAACATAGAGGACACCCTGTCAGTGGAGAACACATTATGTAGGAGCACCAGTCACGGAGAAACCCATTAGAGAAGTAAGCCAGTGAGTGGTTCACCCATCACAAAGGACACTCAGTCACCGAGGCATCCATGACAGAAGGGGTTCATTCACAAAAGCACTAATCAAATAGGCTGTCCAGTCAATCAGGCATCATCACAAAGAATGCCCACTCGCTGGGCCATCCATCACAAACAAGGACCAGACACTGGGTCACATTTTATAGAGAAGGGATTTACTGAGGCCTCCATCAAAGAGGAGGCCCAGTTATTGAGGCACCCATCATAGAGGAAGCCCAGTAACTAGGACATCCATCACAGATGAGACCCAGTAATTGGGTCACCCATAACAAGATAGGCAAAGTCACTGGGAAACCCATCACAGAGGAGGGCCAGTCTCTGGAACACACATTAAGGAGGAGATTCAGAAACAGGGAACCCATCACAGGATGACCAGTCACAAGTGCACCCACAACAAAGTAGGTTCACTCACTCTGACACTTTTCACAGAGGAAGACTAGTCACTGGGGACCAATCTCATAAAAGGTCCAGTCATCGAGAACCACATGATAAAAAAGGCCAATCTCTGTGAAACCCATCACAAAGAGGACCAGTCACTGAGAAACCCTTAATAGAGGAAGCCCAGTAATTGGAAAACCCATCACAGAGGAGGACTAAGCACTGGGGAAACAATTATGAAGGAGGGCCAATTACTGGGACACTTATTATGGAGTGGGCTCATTCAATGGAGGTGTAATCACTGATGAGGTCCATTCAATTGGGTATCCATCATAGAGAAGGATAGTCACTGTGGCATCCATCATAGAAGAGGGTCAGTCACTGGAGCACCCATTTAAGAGAAGCACTAGTCACTGGGGCAGCTGTCAGAGAGTCGAGCCAATCATTAGGACATTCATCACAAAGAAGACTGATCACTGAGGAACACATCTCTGAGGAGAGCCAGTCATAGGGGCACCCATTACAGAGGAGAGATATTTAATGAGACTCTCATGTCAGAGGATGACCAATCACTGAGATACCTATCACAGCACAGCACTAATAAGTGAGACCACCATTAGAAGGAAAGTCAATCACTGGGACATTGATCACAGAGGAGGGCCAGTCACTGGAGCACCCATGACAGAGGAAATCTAGTCACTGATGCACACATCAGATCAAATAGCCACTAAATGATTCTATCTTTATGGACAAGGGCCAATCACTGGGGCAGCCATCACCAATGTGGGCCAGTCACTAGGACAACCACCGCAGAGAAGAGTGAGTCACAGGGGCACTCCTCTTTGGGATAGGTCTGTCATTGGAGCATGTCTGACATTGGTGGGCTAGTCACTGGGCACCCATTAATGAAGAGCCTCAGGCAATGATACTTCCATTGGAGAGGAGAGTTAGTCACTTGGACAAAGATTATGTTAGAGGGCCAGTTACAGTGGCACGCATCACATAAGAAGACTAATCACTCTGTCACTCTTCACAGATAAAAGCTGGTAACTGGGACAACCATCACAGAGGAGAGCCAGTCAATGAGGTACCATTCACAGAGGAGAGCCAATCACTTGGGCTCTCATTACAGAAGATGGTCAGTCATTGGGGTACATAACCCAAAGGAGGTTTAGTCACTGGGACCCCCATTTTGGGGGAGGCCCACTCACTATGGCACCCAAAAAAGATGAAGACTAGTCACTGGGAAGACTTTATACATGAAGGCAAGTCACTGGGCTATTAATCACATGTGAAACCCAATTACGAGGGCTCACATTATGGATGAGACCCAGTCCCCAGGAGGAGGGCAAGCCACTGTGGAACCCATTATGGAAGAGACCCAGCAAGTGGGAGACCCATCACAGAAAAGAATGAGTAGTTGAGATGCCATCACAGAGGAGAGGTAGTCACTGAGCCACCTAACACACAGGAGGGCGAATCACTGAGGCACCTTTCACAGAGAAGACCTAATTACTGGGTTACTCATTAGAAGGAGGGTGAATCACTGACAGAGTGATCACATGGGAGAGTCATTCACTGGAGTACCCAACATACAGAAGGGTTAGACACTGAAGCATCCATCTCAGTGAAGAGCCAGTAAACAGAGCACACATTATAGAGCAGAACCCATCACCAACTCAGGCCATTAACTATGACTTTCAATACAGAGGAAGGACTGTCACAAAGACATCCATTTTGGAGGTGGGCCAGTCACCGGACATGTCTCACAGAGGTTTGCAAGTCACCGGGGCATCAATTAATGAGAAAACAAAGTCACTGGGCCTCTCTTTGCAGAGGAAGCCTAATCAATTTGTCCCCAACTGTGTTGTAGTGCCAGTCACTGGGGCAATCATCAAAGAAGATCACAATTAAATAAGACACCAATCACAGAAGAGAGCCAGTCACTAGGGCAACCATCACAGACGACAGCCAGTCACTGTGACATCCAGAAAAGAAAAGGGCAGTCACTGGATCTTATAAAACAGTGGAGGGACAGTCAATAAATTCTTATCAATGAGGATGCCAACTAGTGTTGTACCCTTCAGAGATGAGGGCCAGTAATTGAAAACTCATTATAGAGGACAGTCAGTAACTGGTGCACCCATTGCAGGGGGGATCAAGTAAATGATGTACACAATACAGATGAGGGACAGTCACTGAGGCACTCTTTACAGAGGTGAGCCAATCATGGTTGCTCAAATCACAGAGTAGACCCAGTGAACAAGGCACCCAATATAGACCCATCAGTGGGGAACCCTATTTTTCAGGAATGCCAGTCACCAGGCACCCAATATAGAGGGAGACCCTTCAGTGTTTCACTCATCACAACGGACAGTCAGTCACTGGCACTCGTGAAAGAAGAGGGACTGTCACTGAGACACTCATCAAATAGGTCAGAAAGACAATGGGTCACTGAATACAAAGGATTCTCAGTCACTGGGCAACACATCAAAAACAGGGTGCCTAGTCACTGGATCACACTTTATAGAGAAGGGACATTCACTAGCGTAACCATCATAGAGGAGACCCAGTCCCTAAGACTCATAACACAGGAGGACCAAAAACTAGGGCATTCACCACAGAGAAGCTCCAGTAACTGGGGCACACGTTACAGGGAAGATCAGCTCACTGGGACACTTACCACAGCAGAGAACCAGTCTGTGTTCAAGGAGACAAAGAAACTGGGGTACCCATATCAGAAGAGGGCTAGCCCATGGGGAACATATTTTGGAGAGGTACCAGTTAGAAAATTAGTCACTGGAGCACCAATCACAGAGAAGTGCTAGTCATTGATGCACCCATCACAGTGGAGATTGAATAACTGGTGCACCCATTATGGATAAAGGGCAATCACTTGGACACTCATCATTTAGGCAGGCCAGCTATTAGGTCACCAGATACAGAAGTAATCGAGTTATAGGGGCAGAAATTTTGGAGGAGAACCAGTCCCTGAACATGTCTCACAGAGATATGTTACTGTGGCACACAATAATGAGGCACAGTCATCGGGACATCCATTGCAGAAGACAGCTAATCACTTTAGCACCTAGTATGGAGGAGGGCCAGTCATTGAGGCATCCATCAGGGAAGAAGGCTTATCACTGTTACACTCCTCACAGAAGATATTTGAAATACAGGAGAGCATTTCACTGGGGCACCCATCAGAGAGGAGAGCCAGTCACTGGGTACTCATCAGAGTGGAAGGATAGTCACTAGGACATCATTATTGAATAATGCCAAGCTAGGACACACAACACAGATGAGAGCCAATTACTAGGTCACCAATCACAAAGGACAGCCAATCACTGAGGCACCAAAGAAGAGGGACAGTCATTGAGGAATAAACCAAATAAAACATCCAGTATGGTGTCAATGACCCGTCAAAAAGGATGTACATTCCCTTTATCACCAATCACAAACAAGGTCCAGTCACTGGGACAAAATAGAGGAGAAAAATTAACTGGGGTATCCATCACAGAGGACGCCCAGTCTCTCAGACACCCATCAGTGGGGAAGTCCAGTAACTAAGGCACCCATCACAGAAGGGGTCCCGTAACTGGGGCACCCATTACAGGGAAGGCCATGTCTCTGGGACTCCAATTAATTTGGAGGGCAAGTCTCTGTGGCACATACTATTAAGCAGAACAAGAAACTTGGGGATCAGCCACTGAGGAGGGCTAATCACTGGGTCACCAATTTTGGAAGAGGAGCAGTTACTAAGACATTCATCACAGAAGAGGGCTAGTTACTAGGGCACCCATCACAGATGATGGTCATTTATTGGGACACCAAAGATATATAATGGCAAGCCACTAGGTCATCAATCACATTGAATGCTCAGTAATGGGTGCCCTCATTATGGATAAGGCCCATTTACTGGAATAACCGTTAAAAAGGAGGGCCAGTCCCTGAGAGGAACATATTATGGATGAGACTCAGCACGTGAGAGACCCATAACAGTGGAGGAGTAGTCACTGTGGAAACCATTATGAAGGAGGACCAGTCATTGAGTACTTTGTAATAAGTAGGCCAAGTCACTGGAACATTGATCACAGTTGTGGGCCGGTCACTGCTACCCATCATGGATGAGGGCAGTCAGCGTGTCACCCATCACAGAATAGGGCCATCTCTGGGGCACCCATTTTGGAGAAGGTTTAGTCACTGATGCAACAATCAGAAAAAGGATACAGGCACTTGGACACACATCACAAAAGAGAGCCAATCACTGCCAAATGTATCACTGAAGAGAGTCAGTCAATGGGACAGCTATCAGAGAAGAAAATCATTCACTGAGACCCATGTCACAGAGAAAATCTAGTCATTGAAGAACCTATCATAGATGAGGGCTAACCACTAAGACACCTATCATAGTGAAGCACATCACTATAGTACCTATTAGGAAGAGGGCTAGTCACTGGGGACCTGATCATAGAGGACACTAGGTCACTGGGACACCCATGTAATAGGAAAGTCAGTCACTGTAGCACCCATCAAAGGAGAGGCCAGTCACTAGGTCACCTCTCACAGTGGAGAGCCAGTCAATGGTTACGCATCACAGAGGAGGCCAGTAAGTTACCCTTCACAGATGACATCCAGTCACTCAGCAACAGAGGTGTCCAGTCATTAGGACACCCATCAGAGTATGGCCAGTCAGAGTCACCCAACACAGAGGAGGGACAGTTACTAAGTCACCATTCCCATAGGAAAACCAGTCACTGGGGCACCCGACACAGAGAAGGCCTAGGAAAAAGGGAGCACATTATAGAGGAGGTTCAATCAGTGGGGAACACATTAAGGAGGCATGCCAGTCACGTGGACACCCAAAAGCTGGAGAGTGAGTCTCTGGAACACCTCATATGTAATAGTGCCAATCACTGGGGCACCCATCACTGAAGTGGGACTCTCACCGAGGAACACATAAAATAGGCCATTCAATGGGGCACTGATCACAAAGAATGCCCAGTCACTGTTTCAACCATAACAAACATGTCCATGTGATTGGGTTACTCTTTATAGAAGAGGGATATTAACTAGGGCATTCATCAAAGAGTAGGCCCAGACACTGAGACAGAAGAGCCACAGAAGTGACACAGTAACCAGGGCACATATCCAGGGGAGGCCCAAAATTTGGAGCACCCATCATAGGGAAGGTCAAGACCCTGAGACAGGCAACACAGAGAAGGAACACTCTCTGGGTCACCAGTCATATATGAGGGCCCTTCATGGTGGTCCCATCACATGGGAAAGCCAGTCACTATGACAACTTCATAGAGAAGGCACAGACTCTGGGGCACACATCGCAGAGGATGCCCAGGCATTGGAGAAGCCATCAGAGAGGAGGGTCAGTCACTGTGACAGACATCATTGATGAGAGTCAGTCACTGGGACAGTCATCAAAGAGAGCTCAGTCATGGAAGCACTTTTCACAGAGAAGGACTAGTCATTAAGCCATCCAAACCAGAAGAGGGTTAGTCACTGAGACACCTATCACAGAGGGGAGCTTTTCTCTAGGACACCCAATAAAGAGGGGAGCTAGTTACCATGACAACCATAACAAAGGAGGTTTAGTCACTGGGGCACTCATCATGGAGAAAGGCCAGTCATTTAGGAAACCAATACAGTGGAGGGAAAGTCACTGCTGCAACCATAATCTTGCAGAGCCATTCACTGGGGCATCAATTACAGAGCAGACCAACTCACTGGTTTACTAATAATGCAGGAGGGACCATATCAGACACCCATTATAGAGGAGACCCAATCACTGAGTCATCTATCACAAAAGAGGGATAGTCACTGGGGCAAGTATCACAGGAGGACCTGTCACTGGGGAAGCCATCTAGGAAGTGAACCATTAACTGGCACACCCATTATGGAGCAGGTTCAGTCACTCTCATTGATATACTCATTATGGAGTTAGATCAGTCACTGGGGCAATCATCACAGAGGAGACCAAGTCACTGATACATTCATCACAGGAGAGTGTCAGTCACTGAAGTACCAATCAGAGATAAGGGCTAGTCACTAAGACATCCATTGTGGATGAGGGTCAGTGACTGGACAACTTATCACAAAGAGGTACATTCACAGGGACACTTATCACACAAGAGGTCTTGTAGCAAAGACACCAGAGAGGAGTAAACATCAGTGGGGCATCATTAGGAGGTAGGCCAGGCCCTTGAAACACATATCACAGTGGAGGGTTAGTCACCTGGGCACCTATCACACAGCATATCCTGTCACTGGTGTTGGGAACCAGCCATGGAGGCCCACTGAGCATTAGGGATCAGGAAAGCCGTTGACCCCGAGACCACTAGAATGTGTTCAGGAGCTGGTGACCCTATTCCCTCCCTCTTTTTCCACTTGGCACTGCAACAGGGAAAGGCTCCTGCTGGTTCTAACAGAAAACTCTGAGACTAGAACTTACACAGCTAAACTTGGGAGTCTGTTTTTCCCATTTTTCACGGTTTATGGTTTTTGCTTTTAAACAATTTAAGCTTAACACTGAGTCACATTGAGAAGACTTAGTGCACAGGTTCTCTTGATGTGATTTTAGGAAATTTATAGATATAGGTTTTAGGAAATAATTTATATGAATTGAAGAAAATTGTAGTAACCATTTTATTATAGAAGTGTGCTTAATTCAGTTTGATTTAGGGGGGCAGTGAATTTGAATTAGGCGAGTTGGTGCTAGAAGAGTGTTACTTTAGCAGTAACTGTTTTATAGAAACCAGTTTGAGTTAGCATAGAATAGTAAAATGTAATATATCATTATGTTGTTTTCGGGTGTAAGCATTGAACAATGTTATGTAGCTGTAAACAATTAAGGGTACATAGAAACTGGATAAGAAACAAAAAGACAATTTGTGGTTGTTCTTTCTCATGTTTGAAAAATATACATGCTTGAGAGTTGGGGGTGACCTGTGTGCACCTGAAACTTTTCATGTGAAAGGCACATGCTATTTTTTGTGTAACCATAGCAGCAGAGGCTCCTGTGATGATGAATTTGCAGAGTTTGGGGATATAAGCCCTTGGGTAACATCCAATAAACGGCTTCTGCTCAATCTCTCTCTCTCTCTCTCTCTCTCTCTCTTTCTTCCCATTTAGTTGCCAATGGCATCTCACCTCCAGGAATCTCTGGCCTTGCTGGAGCAGGACTCCTGAAACTGGGACAACTATCACAGAGAACGCCCAGTCACTGGAACACTGATCACAGAGTACAGCCATCCAATAGGATATCCATCACAAAGTAGACACAGTCATTGGTGCTCCCATAACAGAGCAGGGTTAGGCCTGGAGCACCCATCAAAGAGGTGGGCCAGTCATGGGGACATCACTTACAGAGAGGGCTAGTTATGGACAAACTTCACAAAGGAGGAATATGCACGGTGGCACCCATAACAGAGAAGGACCTGTTCTTGGGCATGTGTTGAGGATTGCCAGTCAAAAGGATGACTATTACAGAGGAGGGCATTACTGAGGAACCCATCAAAGAGGAAGAGCAGTCACTGGGGTAGTTAGCAAAGAGTAGGGCCAATCAATGGAACAAGCACCACGGAAGAGAGTCCAACACTAGATCATCCATGAGAGAATAGTGCTAGTCACTAAGGGCACCCATTATCGAAAAGGGCCAGTCACTGTGGTACGGATGACAAAGGAAGGACAATCACTGGGACACCCAAAAAAGGAATGTTTTTAATGTGGCACCAATTACTGAGAAAAGCTTGTCAACAGGGCACCCATCAAAGAAGGCAGTCACAGGGTCACCCATCATAGAGGAGACTAGTAAACAGGGCACCTATCACACTTGATGACCAGGCAATATCACAAAGGAGAGAAAGTAACTGATGACTCCATCCCTGAGGAGGCCCATTGACAGGGGTAGATATCACAAAGAAAGATCATTAACTGAGGCACCAATTCCAAAGGAAAGTTAGTCATCAGGGCACCTATTAAGTGGAAGATCAGTCACCGGGACACCCACCACAGATAAGGCCAATCACTGGGCACCCATCACAGAGGAGGTCTGATTGTTGGGACACCAATCATGAAAGAGGGCCAGTAACTGGGGCAATAAACAAGGAATAACCAGTCACTGGGGAACAGAATACAGAATCATGCCAGTAATTGAAGCACCCCAAATTAAGGAAGCACATTCATTGGGGCACCCATCTTATAGGAGGGCCAGTCACTGCAACATTCATCACAGAAGAAAGCTAGCCACTGGGACACTCAGTATGGAAGAAGCACAGGTTATATGGCACCTATCACAGATGAGGACATGTACCTGTGTCATACTTCATAGATGAGGGCCCAACCCTGAGGCATCCATCTCACAGGAATGTCAGATAGTATGGCACCAATCACAGAAGAAGCACAATAACTTTGTCATACATCACAGAGGAGTACCAGTCCCTGGAGCAGCCAACAAACAGGAGGTAACCATTACAGAAGAGGGCTAGTGACTGGAGCAGCCATCACAGAGAGGGCCCAGTCATTGGTGCATGCATAGCAGAGGTGGGAATGTCACTGGATGACCAAAACAGAGGATGCCCAGTCAATGGGGCACGCATCACAGAGGAGGCCCAGTGCCTGGGGAATGCATCACAGAAGACTGAAGGTCAAAAAGTCACTAATCACAAAGAAGGGCTAGTCATGGGGTACCCATTAGGGGAACCTCAGTCACAGTGGAAGCCATCAGAGAGGCAGGCCAGTCAACTGGATACCCATCACAGAAGAGATTCAATCACTGAGGCACCTATCATAAAGCATAGCTAGTCACTGAGGCAGCCTTTACAGAATAGACCCAGTCACTAGGGCACCCATTAGAAAGAGGGTCAATAATTAGGACACTGATCCGTGTAAAGACTCGGTCTCTGGGTCACCCATCACTGTGGAAAGGCAGTCACTGGGACACCAGTGACAGAGAAGAAACAGCCACTTGGGCAGCCATAAAAGATGACGGCCAGTCACTATGACACCAATACAAAGGAGGACCAGTCAATGGGAAATACATATGGAGGATGTCCAGTCACTAGGACAAAAATCACAGAGGAAGGCCAGTCATAGGGGCAACAATTTTGAAGAGACCCATTTACTAAGACACTCATTACAGAAAAGGCCTAGTCACTGGAGCAGATATGACAGAGGATGGTCAGTAATTGGGGCACAACTCATATAGGATACCAGTAATGGGCTACCCATTTTGCTGAAGGCACAGTAACCATGACACCCATCACAGAGGATGCTGGTCACTTGGACAATCACTATATATGAAGGTCATTCAGAGTGCCCACAATCACAGAGGTGGCCCAGTCACTGGGATACACATTATAGTGGAGTCCTAGTTACCAGGAAACTCATCACAAGAAAGAGACAATCACAAAGCCATTGATTATAGAGGAGGTCCAGTAAGTGGAAGAACAGTCAGAGAGGAAGACTATTCACTGGAGCACCACACACAGAGGAGGTAAAGTCACTGTGGCATATATAATGGAGGGGGGCCAGTAAATGGGACACACATTATGAGGGAGACTCACTTATTAGGACACCCATCACAGGAAGACAAGTCGCTAGAGCACCACTTACTGAGGAAAGCCAATCGTTGGTGCACCAAACACTGAGGAGCCACAGTCACTGACACACTCAAAGTGAATGAGGGCTTGTCTTTGGGTAGCACATTATGTAGGCAACCCAGTCACTGGGTCAGTGAACAAAAATGAGATATTCACTGCGGCACACAACAATGAGGAGGATCAGTCACTGGGGTATTTTTCACAAAGAAAAGCCAGTCACAGTGGAGGAAAAGTCCTTGGGGAACCCATTATAGAAGAGGCTCTGTCACTAGGGCATTTATCACAGAGAAGAGCTGTTCAATGCGATAACCATCACAGAGGAAAGTAAGTAAAAGGTGCACCCATCACAAGGAAATCCATTCACTGAGGCTCACAGAGGAGTGCTTGTCACTTAGATCCATCATATAGGAGGGTCAGTCACTGTAGCACACATTGAAAAGTGACTCAGTCTCTGGCACTCCAAAAACAAAGGGTAGTCACAGGGGCACCCATCACAGAGGAGGCCCAATCCCTGTAGTAGCCATCACAGAGGAGAGCTAGTCACTGGGGCACCCATTAAGAGAAGGTTTAGTCACTTGTGTACCCATCACAGAGGAGTGCTAGTCACTGGCACCCATTAGGAGAAGGTCCATTCACTGTTGTACTCACCACAGAGTAGGACTAATTACTTAGACCCAACACAGAGGAGAGTTGGTTATTGAGGAATCTATCACAGTGGAGCGTCAGTCACTGAGGAAATAATATAAAGGAGACCCAGTCACTCAGGCACCAATAAGAAAAAGGACAAATCACTGAGGTAGTGATAACATACATAAGCCAGTCACAGAAGCAACAAGCACAGAGGACAGGTAGTCACTGAGGCACCCATCTCAGAGTAAGAACAATCAATTGGGGGACTCATCTAAGAGGAATGATAGTCACTGAAACATCCATCGGGGGAGGCAGTCACTGGTTAACCCATCACAGTGGAGGTGGTCACGGGGACACACATTTCAGAGGCGGCCAGAGACTATGGTAGCCATCACAGCAGAGCATCAGTCACTTGGACACAGACAGAAGATAAAAGTCTGTCACTGGAATGTTCATAGGATCACTTAATGAGGCACCAAACCCAGAGGAGGGACACTCGCTGAGACACCTACCACACAGTAGGACCAATTATGGAGACAATCATCACAGAAGAGGGCCAGTCACTTGGACACAAATTACAGAGGAGGGCTAGTGACTGGTACATCCATTAAAAAGCAGGGACAGCGATTGGGAAAACTGACCAGTCACGAGGGCAACCCTCACACAGGAGGACTTGTTAATGGAACACCCAAGAAAAACGAGGGCAAGCCATTGTGGTACACAAAACAGAGGAGGATCAATAAATGAAGTACACGTTTAGAGGAATGATAGTCCCTGGGTAAAACATCAAAGAGGGCTGCCAGTCACTGGGACACCATCTATAAAGATGATTATCACAGGAACAACCATCATGGAGAAGAGGCAGTTATTGGGACATCCATCAAAGAAGAGACAATCATTTGGGCATCTATTTTGTAATAAGGCCAGTAACTGGAGTACCAACCCTCGAGGCCCTGTTATGGCAGCACCCATAAAGGAGAGGCGCCACTCACAAGACAACAATCACAGAGGACAGAGAGTCACTAGCGCACTCATCACAGTGGAGGACCAGTCTATTGGGGAACCCATCTTAGAGGAAAGATAGTCACTGAGGAACCCATCACAGAGAAGGGTCCATCATGAGGTAAATATCACAGAGAAAACCAGTCACAGGGACTTTCAATACATAGGAGGGCTAGTAAATGTCACACCAATCACTGAGGTGGACTGGTAACTGGAACACCCATTATGGAGTAGTAACATTAAGTGGAACATGCATCACAGAGGATGATGATTCACTGGGAAAATCGTTTTGGAGGGTGTCCAGTCACAACAGCACCAATTACACTATTTAGGAGACCTATTCAGTTGACCAGGAATCATAAAGGAAAGCTAGTCGCTGGGACCCCGATCACAGAGAAAGATTACTCACTGGGGCATTTTTCACAGAGACAAGTCAGTCACTATAGCACGCATTATATAAGAGGATTTGTCACTGAGGTACTAATCTCAGAGAAGGCCCCATAACTGGGGTAAGCATAACAGAGGAGGGTTAATCAGTGGGTCACCATATGCAGAGGAGGGCTATTCACTGACACCCATAAGAAAGGATCATTCAGTGGAGCACCCGTATTGCAGAAGGACCTTTCAAGGAGGCACCCATTATGGATGAGGTCCAGTCACAGGAGCACCAATAAGAATTGAGGTCCTGTCACTGGGGTTCACATATCAGACGAGAAACAGTCACTGGAGCACCCAGCGTGGAGAAGGTTTAGTTACTGGGGCATCCATCACAGAGAACAGCCATTCACTGAGAAATCCATTACAGAGGATAGCCATTCACTCTGTCACCCATCACAAAGGAGGGATAGACAAAAGGGCATCCATTATATATGAGGGTTACTAACTGTGGTTCCAACTATAGGGAAGGCACAGTCAATGAGGTATCTACATAGTGAGGCCACTTACAGTGTCATCAATCACAGAGGGGGTCTAGTCACTGGGGACCCCACAACAGAGCAGCTTTAATCACCTGGGCATCCATCACAGATAAGACACAGTCGCTGAAGCTTTTATCACAGTTGAGGGCCAGTCACAGGGGCACCCATCATGGAGGAAAACCAATCACTGTAGCACCCACTAGAAGGAAGGCCAATAACTAGGTCACTGAAAACAGAGAAGGGTCACTAACTGGGGCCACTATCACAGAGAAGTCCCAGTCACTGAGGCACCAATCACAGAGGAAGTCTAGTTAATAGGCACCCATCACAAAGGAGACCACTCACTGGGTTAACCATCACAGATGAGGGCTAGTCACTAGGGCTCCAATTACAGAGAAGACCCAGTCATTGAAGCACCATTACCAGAGGAGGGCCATTCAATGTTGCACCAAACATAAAGGGACAGTCACTGAGGAACCAATAAGAGAGGAAAGTCAGTTACTAGGTCAACAATCATTGATATGGGTCAATCACTGGTAAAATAATCACAAAGGAGGCCCAATTCCTGGTGTATGTGCCAATGACAAGGTTTAGTAACTGAGAAACCCATCATAGAGAAGGATAAATAGTTAGGGATACATCATGGAGGAGGACAAGTCACTTCAGCCCCAATCATTGAAGAGGTCCAGTTATTGGAGCATGTATAGTACAGGAGAGCTAGTTATTGGGACACTCATGTAGAATAACCAGTCAAAGGGGCAGTGATTAGAGAGGACATCTAGTCAATGGGGCACCCATCACAAAGAAGGTTCAGTCACTAAGGTATTTTTCACAGATGGGGTCCAGTCACTGGGACACACAATACAGAGGAGAGTTAGTTATTGGGGAACTCAGTATAGAAGGGGCCCAGTCACAGGAGCATCTATCAAAGAGGAGAGCTAGAAAAAGGGACACCCATCACTGAGAAGGCCCAGTCACTGGAACACCAATCACATAGGAGTTCCATAGTTACTGAGGCACAAATTGGGAGAAGAGTCAGTCAATGTGGCACCAATTACAAAGGAAAAGCAGTCATGGCTCACTTATTATGGAGGACTCACAATCACTGGGACATCCATCACATGTGAAGACCAATCACAGAGGCAGACATTATGAAGGAAGGCCAGACACTGGGGTACCCATCATTAAGAAGGAGTAGTCACGGACACAATTTTGGAGAAGGCCTATTTAGTAGGAATGCATCACAGAAGAGGACAAGTTACTGGGACACCCATAACACTTATGGACAGTCAGGTAGCCACCAATACCATTAAAGGCCCAGTAGCTGGGGTATGCATTATGGAGGAGATCAAGTCATCTTGACACCCATTACAGAGGTGGATTATTCTCTGGGGCATGCATCATATATAAAGACATGTCACTATACCACCAATCACAAGGGAGCCCAGTCACTGGGAACAAATTATGGAGGGGGCCCACTCACTGGAACACTTATCACAAAGAAGGGTCTGTCATTGGGGCACTAATTATTAAGGCAGCTCAGTAAGTGGGACACCCATCACATAGAATTGCTATTCACTATGACAGCTATTTTGGAATAAATCCAGTCACTGGGGCACCAATCACAGAGGAGAAAAAATCATGGGAACACATATAATTGAGATGGGGCAGTAACAGGGACACCCATTATGGAGAAGGTTCAGTTGCTGCAACTCCCATCACAAGACTGATAGTCAATAGGCCACCCATTATGGATGATGACATGGAAATGTGGTACCAATCTCACAGGAGACAAAGTCACCGAGTTACCAATAATGGAGGAGAGCCAGTAAGAGTCACCCTCATTATGGTAGGGGCCTAGTTACTGGACACCCATCACAGGAGGTCTAGTCACAAGGAGACCCATTATGGGGGAGGTTCAGTTACTGGAATACCAGTCACAAGAAAGACCCTGTCATTCACACACCCATAATTAAGGGCTAGTCACTGGGCACCCATTATATAGGAGACTCAGTCACTGTGTCAGTTATCTCAGAGGAGGACTTGTCAATGGGGCACCCATCTATTAGGAAGATGTTTCACTGGGTATTTTTCACAGAGGAGAACAAGTCACTGGGGCACCCATCACAGTGGAGGGCCAGGCACTGGAGCAATCATTATAAAGGAGGATTACTCACTGGGGCATCTATCACAGAGTGGAGACAATCACTGGAACACCCATCCAAAAGGAAAAAAAACCCAAAACATTAGGACACCCATCACATAGAAAGTCTAGTATTGGGGAACCCATTTTTGAGGAGAACCAGTCACTGAAGCACCAATCACAGAAGATATTCAGCCAATGTAACACCTTTGTGGAGGAGGACCAGTCACTGGGACACACATTATTAAGGAATCCCAGTTACTGGGAATAACATCGCAGAAGAGGACTTGGTAATGGGCACCCATCAGAGATGGTGACCAGTCATTGGGGCACCAATCATAAAGGAGACCCAGCAACTTGGGCACCAGTTACAAAGGAGCTCCTGTCATTATGACACCAGTTACAGAGGTGAGGTGGTCACTGGGCCATCCATCATGTACAATGGCAAGACACTGAGATACCAATCACAAATTAATCCCAATCACTGGGCACACATATGGAGGAAGCCCAGTAACTAAGACATCAACCATAAAGAAAGACTCATCACTGGGGAACTCATAAAAGAGAAGAACCAGTTACTGGGACACCCAATACAGAAGAAGTTCAGTCATTGAGGCACCCATTAGGGAAGAGGTTCAGTCTCTGGGGCAACCATCACAGAGGAGAGGCAGTCACTGGGGCAACAGTCACAGAGAAAAACTAGACAGTAGGGAATCCATTACAAACAATGGCTAGTGACTGGGCAACCCATTACAGAGGGGGCACAGTCACCGAGGCACCAATTGCAGAGGAGAATCAATCACAGAGGCAAAAATCACATAGGATGGCCAGTCACTTTGACACCCATTAGAGGAAAACCCAGTTTGTTGGGATACTCAACAAAGAGGAATGCTAGTCACCCAAGACACATCACAAGGAGAAACAGTCACTGTGGCACCTATCACAAAGAGGGGACAGTCACAGTGGCATCCATAACACAAGATGTTGTCACTGAGGCACCCATTAGAAGGATGGTAAATAGCTGGGTCATTGATAAGAGAGAATGTCCAGTCTCTGCATCAAATATCAGAGAGAAGGCCAGTCACTGGGTAATCAGTCACAAACGAGAGTCGTTCACTGAGACTCCAGTTATAAAGGAGAGTCAGTCACAGAAGCATCAATCACAGAGGGGGGCCATTCAGTGAGGTACCCGCAGAGAGAAGCAATGGTCACTGAGGAATCCAAAGCAGAGGAAGGTCATTCATTGGGCACAAATCCGTGAGGTTTAGTTACTGGGAAAATTATCACAGAGGGGGTCTAGGCACTAGGATACCAATGGTGGAGAAGGGACAAACAGGAGGGCATGAATCACTGAGGAGGCCCAGTCACTGAGGCACCCATAATGGAGGAGAGCTAATCACTGTGACACACAATATGTAAGAGAATGAGACACTGGGGCAGCATTCCCAGAGGAAAGCTAGTAACTGCTGCATCCATCACAAAGCAGTATCTGTCACTAGGACAGAGGAGAACCAGTCACTTGGACATGCATCACACAGGAGGGTTAGTCACTGGGATACCCATCACAGAGAAAAGCTAGTAACTATGGCACCAATTTAGAGCAGGGACAGTAAGTGAGTCATCGATCCAAAAGGAAGACCAGTCAGTGGAGCACTTATTATGAAGGAGTTCCAATCATTGGAAAACCCATCACAGATGAGGGTCAGTCACAGTGGCACCCATTATGAAGGAGGCTCAGAAACTTGGCACCCATCCCAAAGGACTAGTCACTGTATCACCCATTTTGGAGGAGGTCCATTTAGTAGTAAAATTATCACAGAAGAGGTCTAGTCACTGAAGCAACCATCACAGATGATGGACACTCATTGGGTCAATAATCACAAAGGTGGCCCTGTCACTGGTTTACTAATTATGGAGGAGATCCAGTCCCATGATACCCTTAACACAGGTGAGCTAATCACTGGGGCACCCATCATATATAAAGTCCTGTGACTGCACCACCAATCACAGAGAAGTCCCAAACACTGGGACTACATTATGGAGGAGACCCAGTCACTGAGAAGCCCATTACAAAGGAAGACCAATCACTGGGGCAAAAAATATGGAGGAGACCCAGTAAGTGGAGCACCCATCCCAGAGGATGTCTAGTCACTGGGTCAACCATTATAGAGGAGGACCAATAGCTGGGATAACAATCACATTTGAGGCACAGTAACAGGGACACACTTAATGGAGGTGGGTAGTAACTGGAACACCCACTATGGGGGAATCACAGGGATTGGGTCAATCATCACAAGAGGATTAATGTTATGAATTAGGAACAGTCACTCAGATACAAATCACAGAGGAGGCAAAGTCACTGGAATAGGCATAATGGAGGGATGTTAATAACTAAAATTCACAATACAGGGGAGATGCAGTTACTGAGACACCCATTACAAGAGGTCTAGTTACTAGAAACACATTATGGGTGAGGTCCAGTCAGTGGGGCATGAATCACAGAGAAAGTAAAGTGACTGGGGCACCTATAATGGAAGAGGACCCTAACCCCCTATGGGTGTGGCTGGGTTACTGGGACATCCATCACATAGAGCTATTCACTAGGGCACTCATTATGGAGTAGGGTCAATCACTGGTGGAATAATCACTGAGGAGGTCAAGTTAGCTGGGCACCCATAATGGAGGAGGGCTTGTCACTGTGACACACATTATGCAGAGGACCCAGTCACTGGGGCAGTGAACACAGAGTAGATTAGTCAATGGGGCATGCACCAATGAGGAGGATGAGCCACTGAGGTATTTTCCATAGAGAAGGACCAGTCATGGGACACCCAATATAAGGGAGAGACAGTCATTGCAGCAGTAGTTATAAAGGGGATTGTCACTGGGGTATGTATCACAGAGGACTGCCAGTCTCCAAAATATCCATTAGAAAGAAGAGTCAAGCCGGGCTCGGTGGCTCAGCCTGTAATCCCGCGCCTTTGGGAGGCTGAGGTGAGTGGATTGCCTGAGCCCGCGGGTTCGAGACCCGCCTGGGCAAGCAAGACCTCATCTCTACAATAAATCAAAAAATTAGCCGG
>CAUYQG010295348.1:0-54993 GCA_963574415.1 Tarsius wallacei | reverse complement strand
CCAGAGGAGAGCCCCAGGTGCATGAACTCGAGTCCTCAGATGGACTTTCACTCACCCACTGGCATTCACCCACTCATGCAGAGAGTCTTTATGGATACTCACTTTTGCAGACACTCTCACATTCTGACCTGTTCCATTGCCGTCTTTCCCTCTCCACTCATAAGTGGATTTTCAAATAGCATTTATAAGACATCAGAAGGAAGCAGCAACAAGAATAGCCAATTTAACTGCTTTGAGTGAAGTCAGGAATATGAATTCAAATAATAAACTCCTAGTATCTTAAGTGTGAGGGTTTTTTCTGTATTTTTGTTTTGTTTGTGTGTGTGTGTGTGTGTGTGTGTTTTGTTTTTTTGTCAGACAGATCTTGAGTTAAATACCAAAGGCAGAGACAGTATCTGTAACCTTTTCCTTTGGTAGCTTTCAATTCAGAGCGCTGTGTACCTGGTAATTAATACAGGCAAATGTCTGTTAGACATCACTCTGACAAACAAGTTGGGTTCAAGATGAGGAAGATAAGGACAGATTAGGAAGAATGACATAGATACTGTCCAATATAATGCAATCATTTCTCTACTAGCATGATATGCTTTGTTAGAGAAAGCAAAATGTGAATGTTTTTTTTTCCCCACAATCAAGGTTTTACCCTCTATGAAGATTAGGTAGAAGAGAGACAGTGGAAGCAACTATACTATGGGCATGAACATGATTGCATTGGATGTTTCTAAAAGTCAGAATGAGATGTGAGGCCACATCTACAAAGTCCTAGCAATCGATGATCTGAGAAGGCCACTAAGTTACTTCATCTCCTTGAATATTATTTTTAGTCTATAGCTGTTGCATTTACAATGACTAGCACATTTCCTCATACATGGTAACCCCTAAAAAATTGCATTAGCTGAACACTTTTTGTTTGTTTGTTTTTTAGTTGAACATTTTAAATTTGAATATGTATTATAATGGTGAGGAAAATGCTTAAATGCTTACACTGATATATTTACATTCATTGACAGGATGTTAATGGAAACTAGAGCCATTCAATGAGCTTTAAATAGAACACTTATAAAGCATCCATGTTTCATCTATAATAAACCAAATTATGATAGTCAGAAACAATAATTTGGGAACACGGAGGTTCATGGGGAGGAGGAAGAGAGAATCTAGTGACTTAGGAAAGAAACTAAAGACATGAGAAGTAATCCAGAAATAGTTAAAGTAGATGTGTGAAAATTTTAATAAAAGTGATATAATATGCAAGTTAATACAGGAGATGAATAAGCAAAATGTATTTGCAAGTTGCATATGAGTGTGAGTCATGGGGATGTGTCTGAAAAATTCAGTCAGAAAGAGAAAGCCCACCTCCTACCTCTTCTAACCCCAAGTGATAAATGGGTAATAGGCAGGAGAGAGGTATCTGAGAATATAGCTTTATTATGGATTGAAAAGAGAAACAATGGAGAAACAAGAGAGAAGCAACATACATCTTATGACCAGGAGAAAGATTCTGAAAGATAAATTCAAAAGAAAGAAAATTCAAGCAGCGCAGTGGCTCATGCCTGTAATCCCAGCATTTTTGGAGGCTAAAGCAGGCAGATTACTTGAGGCCAGGAGTTCAGAATTGGTCTGAGAAAAAAAAGGGAGATCTAGTCTGTACAAAAAATAGAAAAAAAAATTAACCAGGCATGGTGGTACATGCCTGTAGCCCCAGCTACACCAGAGGCTGAGGCAGGAGGATTGTTTGAGCCTGGGATTTCTAGACTGTGGTGAGCTGGAATCATGCCACTGCACTCCAGTCTGGGCAACAGAGTGAAACCTTGTTGCAAGAAGGAAGGAAGGAAGCAATTAATGGCAGTAAATACCTGTCTGGGGATGGGGGGACATTTCTTACAAACAAGGGTGCCTGAATGAGACATTTGTGTACCTAACCCTTAAATGTACCCCTTAATATCACAATAAAAAATAAAAAAAAAAAGAAAGAAAACACAGCAGAGCATGATGCATTATGTGCTGGATTATTCTCCCTCCACCATCAATATTCTCTAATCACTTTTTGATATGTATATAAAAATCATCTTTAATCTGCAAGTTCCTTGTTGGATGGGCTGAAAGGCAAGGTTATCTGGAAACAATGAGTAACTTCTGCTGAAGAGAATCCTGTGTTGATCACCACAGGAAGGGAGAGGAGGCTGCCTGTCTCTTGTGATCCTGTAGACCTATGCTGTCCTTTATGGTGGCCAACAGCCATGGGAGGTTGTTAAGCACTGGAAAAATAAGCACTTGCAAATGGGAAAGTGAGCTGAGAGAAGGTGGTGTATCTTTTGGCTTAGGTAAATGTACATCTTACTTATTTACCTGAATATATTTGTCCACTAAAAGTTCCTCAGATTAAAAAAAAAAAAAGATCAGCTTTCAGAATTCAGTGCTGAAGGAATGAATCATGGTCCCAGCTTTGAAGCACCAGTGGTGATGTTTCCCATCTCCCTGCTCTTTTCTGCCAAGTCCATTACTCCAGAGTGTCTTGCCAAGGAAGCTTGCTGGGACTACTTTAGAAAGTGTGCTCAAAAAAGTGCAAATGCTGTGCATAGCACTATTACAAACCAGTAGCTCTGCTCTCATTCCTCTACTCCAGGAGGTCCCAAAGACCATGAATTTCAATAGAGATATTTGGGTTTGGCTTGAGTCTATAACTTTTGGTTTAGGTCTTTGTGTGGGCTTCAGTGCTCAAAAGTATGACTCAAAATCTGATAAAGACTTTGGCTTTTGCCTCTAGGTCTCTGAGCAATTCTCCTTCTCAGTGACATTCCTCAACTTCCTCTCTTGCCTGCCCCCTTGAATATTGGAGTTCCCCAGGGCTTGTCCTCAGCCTGTTTCTCTTTTCATCCCTCATTTTTTCTTGGGGAAAGTTCACTGTGGGAAGTCAGGTATCTTACTCCCCCTTCTAGATCTCCAGCTCAGATCTTTCCCTCCGTTTATTCACTGTTATATCGACCTGCTAGCAACACATCTTGACCTGGATTTCCTGTGGGAACCTTAAAGTGAATATTTTCAAGATGGAACTCATGATCTCCATGCTGTCTGGAATATATATTCTCCATCTGTCCCAGCAGAGTCTCCCTGCATCCTCTGGAATCACTCTGAAGCCCAGAAAATGATCTTTATGGATGTACCTGACCTTTTATGCCCTCTAGCTTCCTGTTGGACTTGGCTCCTGGAAGACTGTGGCAGGAGACAGAAGGGCAGGAGGAGAATGGCACTTCATATTAAGACTTGGGTTGAGTAGACATGGGCTGAGTTCTTCTTTCTGTAACCATAACCCCATCTGGTGGTCTCCTCTCTTGCAGGTCTCCTCTCCTCACCCCTTTAGACTCTGATGGTTCCAGCTGTTGTCAGTGCTGGGGTTCCTCTTTTTTCCCTTGTTGGTTTCCTCTAGCCTTTCCCAAACTACTAGTTCCTTTTCTAACTGTTCTCTATTTGCCCCAGCAAGTGCACCTTCTATTTTCTGCAGGACCCTGATGCAGCCTTCTTCTAGGTGTTTTTTCAGAATATTGTGGGTGGCATCAGCACCAGCATCAGCTTAGAACCCCAAGTCAGAACCCAGAGGCATCTTTGCTTCTCTATCCTACACCTCACTGCCAATAGATACCAAGTCCTATGACTTCTTTTTCTTTTTTCTTTTTTTTTTTTTTTTTTGATTTGGAGTCTCACTCTGTTACCCAGACTGGAGTGCAGGGGCACCCTCCCGGCCACCACACCCTCAACCTGCTGGGCTCAGGCGATTCTTCCGCCTCAGCCTTCCAAGTAGCTGGAACTACAGGCGCATGCTACCACACCCCGCTAATTTTTGATTTATTGTAGAGATGAGGTCTAGCCAAGTGGTCCGGGTGGGTCTCCAACTCACGGGCTCAACACTCCACTCACCTCGGCCTCCCAAAGCACTGGGATTACAGGTTGAGCTACCAAGCCTGGCAGGCTTCTTTTTCTTAAAACCTTTCCCCATGAATCTTCTTTTACTACCCCAGGGTACCAGAGCTCTTTGGGTAGTGTGAACAAGTGAATATCAACCAGAGGAGAAAGCAAAGGCTATTTATTCAGAACTTGCTGTAGCAAGGGGGTCATTGACTGTCACTTCTATTTGGCAGAGGAGGAAAGCGTTACAGTGGACAAATGGGGAGGCTTTGGGTGGACCTTTATGGAAGCTGTTGCTGTGTGGAAACTGCAGATAAGTTAGTTAGAAGTGGGGTATTCTATGAGATTGGTTAGGCTGGCATATTTGACGTTCTCTGATTGGTCCAAAGTTGGAAATAGAAACAAAAATTAGCAATTTGGAGCTAATTGTTACAGAGTTATTGTTTAGCTTCCTGGATTGTCACTGGGGAGAGCAATCTGGCTTCTGACTTAAAGGAGGCAGGCTTCCTGAATTGTTTATTGTACGTAAGCGGTTGGTTTCCTGGGCAGGTGGCTACAGGCTGGGGCTCTGAGTCCTATTTTTATAGATGGTTTGGCCACTGTCCATTTGTATATTCAATCACACCGTCTCATTGCCAGTTTTTAATAAACAGCAACAACAAAACTTTTTGAGGTTCTTGATAATAAAGATAATATATCCTAATGTACAACATTTTTATCAACCCAGAAAAGTATTTTTTTGGTTTTGGAGTTGGAGTCTCTCACTCTGTTTCCCAGGCTGGAGTGCAGTGGCATGCTCATGGTCACTGTAGCCTCAACCTGCTGAGCTCAGGTGATCCTTCTGCCTCAGCCTTCCAAGTAGCTGGAACTGCAGGCACATGCCACCACACCTGGCTAATTATTTTTTTTTGTAGAGAAGAGGTCTTGCCATGTTGCCCAGGCTGGTCTTGAACCTGTAGGCTTAGGCAATCCTCACCTCATCCTACCAAAGTGCTTGGATTATAGGCATGAGTCACTGCACCCAGCCCAGAAAAGTATTTTTTTAAAAAAACCATCCCATATCCAACCGCCAGAGGTAATCACTATTAATGTTTCAATGAACATCTTTTCAGGGATCTCTCTGTGTGTCAACAAGTGATCACAGCATTTTGTAGCCCTCTTATTAGTTGACTGCTCCAGCAGTCAACAAATCTGGATCATTGTTCCAGTCTTGCCAAAGTCTACTTCATTTTTCCCGGAATACCAGTTCAGACCCCATCATGTGCCTGTCCTGCATTTACTGTCCTGATAAAGTCCAGACTTGCAGCAAAGCTCTCTGTTCTGCTGGTGATGTGACATTGGCATCTTCTTAGTCTAAATATTCTGTCTCTTCTACACATTTTGGAAAACTTAGGATTCCCTAAGGACTGTGCTCTTTCCTGAGGACGTCTATGTGTTTCCCTCCTTGTCTTCCCTGTTCTTTCTCAGCTCTCACAACCTCCTAAGTCCTCAGGACTCAGCTTAAACTTTCGCTCCCCAGAAAGCCTGCCCAAGAAGCTCCCCAAATGATGAGTTTTTGTCTTCACTATCCAGTGCCTGCCTCCAGGATGGCACTTGGCATGTGGTGTGACAGTGGCTGGTTTCCTTGTTTCTGTCCTGACAGATCCTGAACTCTCAAGGTAAGAAACTATGTCTTATTCATTTTCTCCCCAGCCCAGTGTTGGTGATAGTGTCTGAAATGTGGTGGAGGTTAAGGAGACACTATCTGAGTGAGTACAGTAGTGGATGGATGAATCATACGAGTGTGTGTGTGTGTGTGTGTGTGTGCACGTGCGTGCATGCATGTGTGACACAGATTTCTGTAGAGGGACTGATCACATGGTAGGGTGATTGTTGGGTACCTGCTATGGTTTGACTATTGTTCACTTCCACGATTCACACTGAAATTTAATTGCCATTGTGATGGTATTGGGAAATGAGACTTTTAAGAGGTGACAAAGCTATAAGAGCTCTGCCCTCAGGCATGGATCGCTATTGTTATCTCAGGGGTAGGTTTGTTATCTTGGGAGTGGATTCTTTATAAGAAGATGAGTTCTGCCCCCTCTTGTTCTCTCTCTCCCTCTTTTTGCCCTTCCACTATGATGCAGCAAGAAGGCCCTCATCAGATGCCAGTCCTTCAGTCAGAACTGTGAGAAATAAGTTTCTATTCATTATAAATTACTCAGTTTCTGGTGTTCTCTTATAGCAGCACAAAAACAGGCTAACACGGTACTGAACCAAAAATGCAAATACCTGCTTTCCAAGGGGTAGCCATTGAAGAAAACTCAAGTATTTTCAGTGGTCAATGATGTTTCCATATGCTTTGCCTCTATTCTCTTTCCTCTTGTCTAAAATCCCACAAATATTTTGGTGGGAATCACAATGTTATACTCACGAACATGCTTTGGATTTTAAAGGAAAATGCACTCTTCCCTAAATCAGTAATGGAGCCACATTATCTTACCAACAATGGATAGATGAGAGAGTTTAAGGAGACATGACTGGGAAGCAAAGCAGATGATCTGGGATACCTTGAAAACCCAAAAAATGAAAGGTCTAAAGATTAAAAAAAGGTCAGGTTAGGTATGGACCTTCGAACCCCTTGCTGGAGTTTTTCTACCCACCAAACTGTGTCCTCCTGGGAGGGAGATGGGGCAGCAAAAAGGACAGAATTCTTATTCCACAACCTTTCCCAAAAGACCATCCTTCACATATACTCGTAATTCAAGTGAGAAGTGGAGATTAAGTGGTTGCTGAACTAAGGATCAGCAAAGAACAACTCAAGCTTAATGGGCCAGGTAATTTATCTACTATGCAATGTTTTTGGAAGTTCCTGAGATATTGAAGTCTAGAGACCAGGCTTCTTTGGGGGTATGTGTCATCAGGAATGGCAACAGGAAATCGTGTTAGGACTTCACTGAGTTTCAGGAATCACAGATTAGGCCCCAGTTTTTTCAAACCTCTGATGGAGTATAATATAGTCATAAAGAAGAACAAAATCATGGAAATTGGGTGAAACACTATTTTAAAGGAGTTGACAGAACTACTTCAGGGTTATAGGCTTTGGTCTATAGTCCTCCATAAGATTTCAGAATAAAACTAGCTTTAATTCTTTAAAAAGTTTGACTTTTATTTTCTTTAGTTGACAGTACCACAAACTTGGTGATTTAAGGAGTAGGCATTTACTTCTCATAGTTTTGGAGGCTGGGAAGCCCAAGATCAAGGTGCTGGCTAGTTCTGTTTCAGATGAGGGCTCTCTTCCTAGCTTACAGATGGCCATCTTTTCACTGTGTCTCACATGGCATGGAAAGAAAGAACACTCTCTGTTGTCTCTTTTATAAGAGTACTAATGCCTTCATAAGGGCTTCATCTTCACCACCTCATATCTTCTCAAAGTCCCATCTCCAATTACCATCACATTGAGGATTAGGGCTTCAACATTTGAATTTTTGTGGACACAATTTAGTTCATGGGAATAGGAAGATGGTGGACTAATTGTCTGGGATGAGGTAGGAGGGGGTTAAGGAAACCAGGGGTGGGAGTTCTTAGATGGAAAATAAGAGACTGGGGGCATTCCACGCCCAGGGGACAGTATAACAAAGCACAATGTTGCAAGAGAACCACTTCCTCTGTACTTTCCTGCTGCCTAGTGATCTGGGATTGCTTTGAGTATGTTCTCTGAAGTAGAAAGGAGGGGAGAAGGGAAGTATTTACTGAGTGTGTGCTCTTTGTGAAATTCAGTCTTCTCCAAAAGGCTGTGAGCAGATGTCATTTTTATCGCCATTGTTAAGAGACAGGAATATAAAAGGTTTTGGACAGTTCCATAACTTGCCCGGGGTGTCTGGCCTCCAAAGCTTATATCCACCATGATACTCACTTTATTCTGAGTAATTCCCTTCTGATTAAACCTTGGAAAAGCAAGAGAGAGCACAAGGTGTTCCGTGACCCTAAATTCAGTGTTTAAAACAGGGCCTGGCATATAGCAAGATTTCAAGAAATATGTCTTGAATAAATGAATAAGTAATTTTCTTTCCTTCAAGACTAACCTTTGGAATGCTAGTCTATAACTTTTAGATGCTCCCTAAATTGTCCTTTGTCCTATTTGATTGCATAATGACTTAGAAAAAAGTTCTAGTAACACGTTCTAATAAATCCCAAACAAAAAACGTAGGCGTTCTATCTGTAGAATTTTGTTGGCTATTGGTAACAAAGTCCTATACTATTCTATATTTTTGCTGGCTTTCAGAGCCTTGTTTGTGAGGTGTGAATCAGTGGAACATTTGAACATGTGTGTAGAGCACTGTCTAAGCCCAGGTGGAAGCTTCCAGAAGGATAGGATATGGCCCCTGACCCCCAAAATCATAATGAGAAGAAGGGGGATTGATGTAAAGGCAAAGGCACACCGTTTGGGGTTCAGCAAACAGGAAGAGGCAATTACAGGAAAACAACTAAGAAATTGTCCTTTCCCTACCTGAAAAGGGCACGTATTTTCTTTGTCCCCTCTGGAGAATTTGTGTCTTTCCTACTAGGAGGCCCCTTTAAGGCCTTTTGTCTTCTAAAGTCTTGACTATGAAAGAAAAGTAACTCGATTGTTCAGAGGGGTGAAGTTTTGGGATTTAAATAGGAAAAGCAGGCAGGGGCCTGATAAGGGGACAGTAGGGCCCCTGAGACCTGGGGAAGGAGGGGGAACCCCTAAAACCTGGAAAAGGGAGCTGGTTTTCCTAATCTCTGGAATCTGTGAATATGTTTTGCTGTGCACAGGGGAATTGAGGTGCAGGTGTAATTAAGGTTGCTAATTAGCTGACCTTCAAATAGGGAGATTATCCTGGTTTATCTGGAAAGCCCGTATCATCAGAAAGGTCCTTATAAATGAGAGAGACAGGTAGGACAGGGAGAATCAGAGAGATAGCAGCCTGAGAAAGGCTTGGCCTTGTATTGTTGCCTTTGAAAGTGAAGGAGTGGGTCATGAGTCAAGGCATGTGGGCAGCCTCTGGAAGATCGAAAATGTAAGGAAACAGATTCTACCCTAGAACCTGCAGAAGTAACAGTCCTGCTGAAAGTGATTTTAGCCCACTGAGACCTGTGTTAGACTTCTAACCTACAGACTTGTCAGATAATACATTTGCATTGCTTCAGCCACTACGTTTGTGGTAGTTTGTTCCATCAGCATTAGGAAGCTAACACAGGATGACAGGCGATACCTGGAGACTCAGCCACAGGGCTGAGACTTTGACAGGCACAGTGAAGTTCTCATGGCTTTCCTGGATACAAAGGAGTAAACTTCATGCACCCACAGTCTCGTGCCTTTGAATGGATTATACAGACCTAATCAGGAAGCAAGACCAGAAGCCCCTCCACACATGTTATGGGCTGCATAAGCCTCTTGGATCATTTATACAACCCCAGGGAGAGATGGTGTCCCTCAATATTGGCTGATGTAGGACAGCTCCAAAGCCGGGATGGCAGATGCTCAGAGCTAGTTTAATTGAATCTGGAAAATTAAGGGTTGTGAGGTATCTTGCACCTGAGGGTGGTGAGCAGATTCACAGCTGTTGTGCTCATCAGGATCTTTCTAAAAGAATATGTTAATTGCTGCAGAATCACACTTGCCGGGGCAGGCTCATAAAAGAGGTGAGTTTTCAGTTGTTTTTTGAACAGGATGGGAGTCAGTGGGGGGAGACGGAGCTCAATGGCTTCATGGATGGGAGGAGAGAAGTCCTCAGAAATGGATGCTAGGAGCCCATCTCTAGAAATCTCCACAGTGTTTTCCACATTGACTCAGAGTTTCATTTTGTGCTGGTGCAGATATCATGAAACAAAATGTTCTGATGACAGAAAATGGAAGAGTTGATCATCAAAAAAGGCCAGGTCTCAGCAGCAAGTTTCAAAGATGCAAGTTCTTCCTGAGCCTCCTGGTCTTCTGCTCCTCCTGTTGGCTCTAGGTTCCTAGCAAGGTTTGTGGAGCTTTGACAGCTGCTCCAGGAACTCACAGTTGAATTTATTTTTTTGTTCACTTTACACAAGTTCACCCTTGGCTTGCTAGCACAACTGACAAACCTAATAGGGTCTGAGTTCTCCCACTGAGATTTTATCCACTCCAAATTTGGGAGCTCAAGAAGCTTCAACAACAAGAAAAGTCCAGGGATAGAACCATGGGAGGGACTTAAACATGAGGTATTCTAGAGTGATCTTTACATTGTGCTGTTTTAATAGGTAAAGAGCAATTGATCCAAAGTAGGCAGTGGATGTTTAGCCCCCCATGTCATATATTTTTACATGTGTATATAATCCACACACCCACATACAGATGCTACTGATGAGAGATATTAGTTTTTAAGATGCACGGGTCAATTTCTATAATTTCTACTTTTTAAGTTGGGGGCAAGGGTGGTTTTTAGGTGACAAACTGGGTATGCAGCCTTCCTGCCAGCCAGCCATCAGGGCATCATTGCCCAGAGAGAGGCAGTGGGCACAAATATCACTTCGAGGAAGCTGGGTTTTTGCCTGCAGCAGAGCCAAGAGTAGCTCTGCTTGGAAGATAGTTGAACAGAGAATGATATGTGTGGAGAAAACCAGGCAGACACCAACAGCCTGGAGAAACATTCTCCACCCATGGATAAAGGACTCCACAGGGACTGCTTGATGAATACACCTGGCCAGGATTTGTCACTAGGCTGTGTGAGATGGAAGTTATATTACACCCATGTTTGGGATCTGGTTGTCACTCTGTGCTGCAGAGACAAAGTACAGATGTTAGGGCTGTCCTGGCCCCATCCCAAAAGAATTTAGACTGCAGTGTCAAGGAGACTTGTGTTTAAACTCATTGTCCTTGGGTGGCTAAGAAGTATAACAGGGATCTAGCAAAGTCATATTTGGGGGCATGCTCCTAAGTGATTTCTATTCTATAAGCTTAAGGATTGAAGATGAAGGATGCTGGAAGTTGAAAAACGATCTCAAGCAAGTCCTCTAGCTTGCTGCAGTGACATAATCTATTGAGACAGCATGGGATGAAGGACAAGTGACTGTCTTTGCAGCCCAAGAGCCAGGGTGCATGACATTTAACAAAGGGCAATAATCATAACTACCTAGCCTGTCCCACAGTGTTACCAAGAAAGCTCCAGAGTAGGGCAAACAGATTATCAGCAAAAACATTATCTTAGGAGAGGTAAGAGTTGAGCTAAAATGTCACAGATCTGAACATTTATCTGTGGGATAAAGCATTTGAATTTACATATTTTAAACATGCTTGCTGGTTTTCTTTTTGGCAGTATAACATAAAGCCACTTTAATATAATATTTTTATTAAAAACTAAAACTTGGTAAGAATGGAAACATGCCCAAAACTACCATCTGGTTACACACTCACAAAAGCCCTTGTTATCTGTAGGGTTAAAAGTTTCCTAGACTGACTACAAGTCCTCTGAAATTAGATAATCTTGCTTGTATTTGGATTTCATGACATTCTTTTGAAGAAACCACTAAACAGGATATTTTTGAGGGTGCTGAGGGAATAGTCTTGAAGAGCATTGCTTTACATATTCGTGACTGCTTGCATGAATTTACATCATTCCAAATTCTGTTCCTGGTTGCTGCTGATGTGGATTTACCTCATCGTGGAAGACTGTCTTTCGGGGTTTATAATCCAAATAAAAATACAAAGTATGGAATGCTAGTCAGATTGGTGTCTGAGGCAAATACTGGATATGTCTGCAACTTTCATCTGTATTGTGAAAAAGGCAACAATTTAGAAAGAACCATTTCACTTGTGTTTAACAACAGAAGTTTGTGGCAATCTGTTTCAGATTTTTCCCCCACCAGCTGTCAGTATTAAGAAAGTAAAAAATTTGCCAGTCCCGCATGGTAAGCAAGGTCTAGAGAAAGCAAGAGAGAGCCACACACACAGAGAATGCAATATAACCTCTGCTTCTTTGCCTTTAATCTCATGAGAATTTGCTATAGTCTCTCAAAGGATATATATATATATATATTTTTTTTTTTTTTTAAGTTTGTGCTCTGTTGCTCGGGCTAGAGTGTAATGGCACAATCACAGCTCACTGCACCCTCGAACTCCTGGGTTTAAGATATCCTCCTGCCTCAGCCTCCCAAGTAGCTAGGACTATAGGCATGTGACACCATGTTCAGCTAATTTGTTAATTTTATCTTTTGTAGATACAGGGTCTTGCTATGTTGCTCAGACTGGTCTTAAACTCCTGGCTTCAAGCGATCCTCTCATCTAGTTCTCTCACTGGGTTTTTACACCTAAAATGATTCATGATCTGGCTGTAGCATGCACTGCCCTTGACTGCTGGACTTTTTACTAGGAAAATGTGGAAAGTGGCAGGGAGCTCAGGCTGGTTTTTATCTCTCCTCATGCTCATATTGGACTCAGGGAGAGCAGGAAGGACATGGGATGCCTATTGTCATTAGTATTATGTGCCTATTTTCACAGTTACATATAAGAGCACCCTGGGAATGAAGTGCAAGTTTGGACATTCCTATGTTTGGAATGAGTGTGCACTTGCTGAGGCAGTGAAAAGTGCAAATTTCTTGCTTAATAGACCCAGTGGACATAGAGGTTGTCGAAAATACAGTTGTCCCAGCATGCTCCAACTCTGAGGGTGGGCTCCTGTTTAAACGCACTGTTTGTGGCCACAGGAGGGTCCTGACTAAAAGTGATTCAGGCATTTTGTGATTGTTCCATCTTTCAAAACACAACCTCCTATGACACGAACAAGTGGATAAGCACTCCATGCTCATGGATTGGAAGAATCACTATTGTCAAGATGTCAATTCTACTCAAGGCAATCTACAGATTCAGTACAAATCCCATCAATTTGCCAGTATCAGTTTTCACAGACCGAGAAAAGACAATACAGAAATTCACATGGAAGCAAAAAAGAGCCAGAATAGCTAAAGCAATTCTCAGCAAAAAGAACAAAGCTATAGGTATCACATTTCCAGTCTTCAAACTTTACCACAATGTAAAGTATAGTAAGACAGCATAATACTTGCACAAAAATAGACACATAGACCAATGGAACAGGATAAAAAATTCAGAAATAAAAACACGAACCTTCAACAAACTCATCTTTGGCAAAGCTGACAAAAACAAACATTGGAGAAAGGAAACCATATTGAGCAAGTGGTGCTGGGGAAATTGGTTAACCACATGTAAAAGAATAACACTGGACACCTACCTATCATTAGGTACAAAAATTAACTAAAATAGGTCAAAAACGTGAATGTGAAAACTCAAACTATAAGAATCTTAGAAGAAAACTTAGGGAACACCTTGCTGGGCATTGGAGTAGGCAATGAATTCATGGCTAAATCCTCAAAAGCAAATATAGCAAAAGCAAAGATTGACAGGTGAGACCTTATCAAACTAAAAAGTTTTTGTACAGCAAAAGAAACCACCAGAGCGTAAGGACACATGGAATGGGAAAAAATATTTACAAGTTGTACATCTGACAAAGGTTTAACATCCAGGGTGTGTAAGGGACTCAAAGGAATTGACAGGAAAATAAAATAGCCCCATTAAAAAGTGGACAAAGGCCAGGTGCAGTGGCTCTAACCTGTAATCCCAGCACGTTGGAAGGCCGAGATGAGAGGATTACCTGAGCCCAGGGGTTCAAGATCAGCCCAGGCAACTTGGTGAGGCCTTATCTCTACAATATGCCAAAGAATTAGCTTGGCATGGTAGTGCACGTCTGTACTTTTGGCTACTTGGAAGACTGAGGTGAAAGGATTGCCTGAGCCCAGCAGGTCAATGCTGGGGTGGCCGTGAGCATGCCACTGCCCTCTAGCCTGGGCAACAGAGTGAGACTCTGACTCAAAAAAAAAATGGACAAAGGACATACACAGACACTTCTTAAAGGAAGACATTTAAGCAGCTAGCAAACACATGAAAAAATGCTCAGCCTTGTTAATCATCAGATAAATGCAAATCAAAACCATAGTGAGATACCACCTAATACTGGTCAGGATGGATATCACTAAAAAGTTAAAAAAAAAAAAAAAAAACAAAGCAACAACAGGTGTTGGTGAGGCTGCTGCAGAGAAAACGGAACACTTTATATTGTTGGTGGGAATGTAAGTTAGTCCAACCTTTGTGGAAAGCAGTGTGATGTTTTCTCAAAGAACTAAAAATTGAGCTATAATACAATCCAACAAGCTCTCCTCCAGGAATATATCCAGAGGAACATAAATCACTCTACCAAAAAGAGACCTGCACATGTATGTTCACTGCAGCAGTATTCATAATAGCAAAAACATGGAGCAAGCCCAGATGCCCACTGAAAGTGAAAAGGATAAAGAAAATGTGGAACACATACATGATGCAGTCACAAAGAAGAACAAAATCATGTCCTTGCAGCAACATGGATGCAGCTGGAGATCATCATTCTAAGTGAACTATCTCAGAAACAAAAAACTGAATACTGCATGTTCTCACTTGTAAGCAGGCCCTGATTACTGGACACATGAGTGCAAAGATGGGAACAACAGATACTGGAAACTTCTTTTTTTATTATTTTTTATTTTATTTGAAAGATGTGGGGTACAATTCAGGATTAGGTATACAAGTGGTCATTGTACAGGTAAAATTTGGGCCGACCTCTGATCCCCACTTTGCCTGGTTTGAGATAAGATACCCTTATTAATGTTATGTATCCCCCACTCCCCTGCCAGTTTCTGGCTACTACCAATCCCTTTCTTACAGAGTTAAGTGTTCAGGGTCCACTTATGAGTGAGAACATATATTTATGAAATAAATAATTGAGTATTATAGACTCTAAATACATTCACGTTGCTGCACAGTCCATAATTTTGTTCTTCTTTATGGCTACCCAATATTCCATTGTGTATAGGCACCACAATTTTTAACCAGTCCTGTTTTGATGGAAAGCATGGCTGGTTCTATGTTTTGAAGGGAGGGAGGGAGAAGGCATAAGGGGCTCACAACCATACCCTGGGTGCCATATCCACTATCAGAGGGAGAGAGGGCCCATTCAAAACCCAAACGTCACCAGCACACAATTTACTTATGCAATAAATCTTCGCATCTACCCTACAACTCTATGATTAAATTAAATTAAATTAAAACAAAACACATTCTCCCAAATCCTTACCAAAAGGGAGATTGATGAATGTATCACAAATCAATATATTGTAAGCTCATTCATTCTATTATGAGGTCTGAAAAGAAGGCTGTGTTTTCTTAATCTGTGTATCCTTCCTTATACCTATGCTTGACATATGGTAATTCCTCTATGCATTCTTGGTGAATGAATAAATGAATGAATGAACTAGATGATGAAGACATTTCCACTGTGTTAATGAAATACATTAAGTTCAAGGAGTGCATTAGAAATAGTTAAATAATGGACACTGATGAAAAGCTACCACCAATGTATGGAAATCTGTTTCTGTGCAGATTCAAGTCAGCCTTTGATGACTACTGAGAGCTGACGCTTCAAGAAGAGCCCTTCAGGAATCTCTCAAGATGTGTCATTCACCCTGTGGGGAGTGGAGAAGCACTGTACATCAAGGCAGACTGCTCTGTGTGCTCTGTGTCCTCATGAGATTCCAGGCACCGGGACCATCCATGGCTGCAGCCACTTTAGAGGGATTTTCCATGATAAATTGACCTGATTCACCCTAAGTGACCCTTTTACTCTGACCACAGCTTGTTAGACCAGAGATGGACAAAAAATAGGATGACCAGCATCCTGGGAGGTGGCCTGACATGCAACTTTGTCCAGTAGATTTCCATACAGATGGTGACTGGACCACACAGTCTAATTCTCTCTCCCTGGAGGCCTGAGTGTGAGCTGAATAGAGAGGTCAGTAGCAACAAAAGCTGAGAGGAATTCAGAGGAAGGCATTATGCAGAAACTTAGTGGGAGAAGAAAGGAGAGGGGAGGGGAGCAAGGAGCAATGTGGGCCAGCATCAGAGCCACTGTTATGTGACAGAGCTGGTGAATCCTGAGGACAACGAGGCTTCCGTTTCCAGGGATCCTGGTGAGGTGGTAACAGGCACATTTAAACAACCCTCATGACCCAAGGCAGCCCCTAGTTCTTCCTGCAAATTCAAGAAACCTCATTCCCAAATGTCACTCCTTGCACCTCTCAGAGCCAGGCTGGTGTCAATGACACAGCAATAGAACCTGTGGAAACTGTAAGGCTCTGCCACTGCCCCAGAAGGAGTTTATACTGGAGTTGGGAATGCCAGAAAAAACCATATACAAGTGTCCAAGGTGTTAAGTGTTAAGTTGCCAAAGTGAGAGGAATGACAAGGGCTGCCGGGAGTCAGAGGCAGAGGAGAGCAAGGTGGAATGGCAGGGACGTGGAGAAGTCCTCTGCGCTGGGCTGAGTGCTGAGGGTGGGTGCAGCCTGGAAAGCTTCTTGCAGACAGGTGTGCAGGGGTGGCTGATGCCTGCACTATGTGCAGCTGGCCTGAGGGAGGCAGCCTGGCTCTCTGCAAATCCACAGGGGCTTCCTGATACTGACATGACCGCAAGCATGAACTGAACTTGTCAAACAATCGAGTGAGCAGACAGGGCCCAGATGGTATTTCCTGACTTGGAGGACAGCTGTGATCCTGATGTCCCCTAGTGCCCTGGCATCAGAACATGTCTGTGTTTCTTCCTGGGAAGCTCAGTTCTCTGATGAAGATAGGCTGTGATGTGAGAAGCTTCAGCCAGGCATAAGTTGCAAAGGGCAGTACAGTGTTCTGTTCGCACAGTGAGTATGTATCCCAGCCTCATAAACAAAATAGAAACAGAGTGCTGAGCCTGGACAGCTGGATGATGGGCTGAATGGTAACCACTGAGGAATGCCCTCCTCCTGGTGCTTCAAAGGAAATCTGCAGAGACAGCAGGTTAGGACCTACTTGGAGTGGACAAGGTTAAAAAGCAATGCACCTGGAGGGCCTTCTGCCCTCCTGTTTCTTTTTTATCATTTGCAGTACCTGCAATTGCAGGAACGCTGCCACTGCATTACATCTTATAGATGAGCCTTTGCTAAGGAAGAGACAGTGCTGAAAACAATCACCAGAGCTCTCTGGATGTCAAAGCAGAGGCTGGTCTCAGTCCTCACTCCTCTCAGTCTTCGAGGCATCTGACACCATTACTCTCAGTCCTACAGGATTCTCTCCTCTTCCTTGGCTGGGGTTTATTCCATTGGGAGCAAGGATGGATGTTTGAGCATGTGCCAAATGACTCTTTAGAGCATGGGGTGGCTCCCTCGTGGCGTCTGAGATCAAAGGTGACATTCCTGCAGGACAGTTTCCATGAATGCTGGAAAGCATCTGGGGCCCAGACAACACATAAGATACTGCAGCAAGCTGTGAATTAAACATGGTTGCCATGTGCCAGTTCATTCTCCAGGTTTGCTAATGAAACTGATGTTACTTGAAGAAGGAAATCTCTAGGGGAAGGAAGGCCCATGGCAGGCAGTTATTGAGACTGCATCCATGGTTTTGTTGTTGTTGTTGTTGTTGTTTAATAGTTAGCCTTCCCCTGAAAGGAGGGCTTCTGGCATTCCAAGCAGACAAAGTTTTCCAACCCTCAAATGCTGCTAGATTGAGCAAAATTCAACTGGCTTTTAAGGAAACCATAATGTTTCTGAATAAGAGAAAAGGCCTTTTATCAGGATTTTTCTTAGCTCCATACTTTGTTAGCAGAACACAGAAGTGGTCACAATAATGAAGCCTATGGTATGGATTGATGTGTCTAGGGCTTGACACTTGGTAGGTACCCCATAACCATCATTTTGCTACATGAATATATGAAGGTTCAAAATGAAAGAGAAACACACTGTATCTTTATCTTCTGTGGCTCTGGGTTACCTGTTTTAAGACTTTGCTGTATCAATAAGACAATGGTCTGAATACCATCACAAGCCTTGGTTTACTTACCTACGAAATGGGTCATGTGAGATTCCAGTGATGACACATGTGAAAGGACTTTGCAAACTGAAATCATAGCACCAATGAGAAAAGTAGCTTGTTGCTGAGGGGAGGTGTCCTGGCTGGGCTTATTTTAACCCTTAATTTTGGTACACTACCTGCCTAAGACATTTAGGTGATGGTGGAGGAAAGGCCTGGATTTCTTTCTTCAGGATTAAAGGTGACAGATTTCCCTTCTGAGGGCTGTTCCTAGGGTGTTAGCCACGGTCTCCATGCCTAGAGGGATAAGAGAAACTGTGCAACTTTGCAGTTGGAGAGAAAGCAATTGAGGTATCACAGGGCTTCTGAAAGTTCTGGAAGGGTTGCATCTTCTCTACAGGGGGTGAAATGACAAACTCTTCACAATCCTAAGATGTGTTCAACAACAAAACACATCTAATGAAAGCTGGCCTGAGAAAGAAGTCTTAGTTCCTCAAGAATCCAAGTGAGACCCACTTTTAAATCTAAGAACAGAAGTTGAAACAGCATCAAGATCAACAGAATTTTCTAATGCCACGGAAAGTACAGAAGAAATAGAATCAGAAGGAACTTGGTTGGCTTTCATAGTTTCTGATTCTCTATTTCTGGAACATCTATGTTCAGTGGCAAAAGGAAAACAAAACAAAACAAAACATAAACATAAACACACATGTAAAGGCTCTCAAAGAAGGCAAGACAAATCTGTGCTTCTGGAAGAGAAGGCTCTTTTCTGAGATTTCTTTGCTATCTTGAGTCCTGCAAGTCTTCAAATGCTACCTGAGAGCTTCTCATCTGGAGTTGAAAGTCTTAAAAAAAAACCCACCAAATACAAAACAACAACAAAACAAACAAACAAACAAAAAAGAAGGCAGGGAAAGGCCAGATTTTCTTGAAAACAGACAGACCATCTTCAGAGAAGCAAATCTGAGTATACTTTGTTGTGAGGGACAATTAAAGGTAAGAAGGACTCCAGAATAGTCATGATTCACAGGATCATAATTGAGGGAAAAGCAGAAGCATCTTTCATATGCCTTTCACCAGCAAGGTAGCCCTGCTGAGTTGACCTGAGCTACTGACCGCATCATAAGACATCACGAAGGGATGAGGTGGGTACTCCCACAGGCCAGCCTTGGAGTGAGAGGGACCCATAAGGCAGTGTGGTACAGGCACTGGAAACAGTGCCAAGCTGAGTGGCGGCTGCCACTTTATCCAAGCATGACTCACTGCGCCTTTGGCCCTTGGCAGAGCCATCCAATTCTGGACCTCCCTGTGTCAAGTGAGTGCTTCATGTTTCATGCATGCATGTGTAAAATCTTTCCTCAGTGCCTCTAAATGGTTCAAGCTTGAGGGGGAAAGTTAATACCCACAGGGGTTAGCGTCCCTGAGATTCTTTTGGATGAAAGTTCTTTTGGGTTCTATGGATGAACAGATGCTGGCACAGCCCCCTGGTCTATGAAACAGGGCTGGTGGCATCCATGGAGAGGCTCATGCCAAGGTTTTTGAGATATGCCTGTCAAGATAGCCCTTGACCCAGTGTCTGGTGTCTTCCTTTAGGACCTGGGCAGCATCTTCATTTAAAATGAACAAAAGTAGGAAAACTGCTATAAGCAAAATCAACAATACTATAGATCATTATTCAGTCCATATCAGAAATGAAGCCTGAACATTGTTTTGTAATAAATATAGAAAGCATGAACCATCCCTTGAAAGACCATGTAGGCTGCAGACCCCAGGCCAAGAGAATGTGGGAGAAGACATCTGGTGTGTGTGGAAACCAGAGCATAGGCTGGGGTGAGGGGTCTAACTCTTGGGGGGCATTGGCATCCCTCCCCTACACTCTTCTCCATCCCCCTATCTGGCAATCGCCACTCTCACCTGGCTTTGGGGCTAGGAATGGTATAAAGCATGAGTGAAGTGTCTAGCCTAGAGTGAGCACTGGGTAACAAGATGATGATGTTGTTTGTTGCCAAAGCAATCACTCCCTATCACAGAAAAGAGAAAAAGGACTCTCAATCGTATGTGGTCACACACCTAGTCACTGGCTGGCTTAGGCCCAGGTTGTCTGACTTGAAATTCAATTCCCACAAAATACTTTCTTTAGAAAATAAGTTCTAATTAATCCAAGCTTCTGAATCTCAAATCTTAGAACTGGAATCAGGTTTGGGTCAGATATCCCTGCATTCACTCACCCCCTCCCTAGCATTAGGCTCCAGGGTGTCAGTGGGTGGGCCAAGGGTGTGGGTTGGCGAGGGAGGAGACCCTGGGCCTGGTTTGGGGTCATACTTCACCTGAATTTCAGGGAGCCTGGCTCTAGCTAACTTTCCTCTTAGTGCTTCTAGGCACAAATCCTTGGCAGGTGAAGAGTGAGAGTCACCGAGCAGAGAGTCACCCGGGAGGTGGGTGTTTGCAGGTGTCTGAAATCGATGATGTGTGAGGTCTTTGGGGTCCTGTAATTGCATTATCTTCACAATCAAAAGGTGTTCTGGGATCACCATGTTTGCTTTGGTGAGGGTGTGTGTAGCATAATGGCAGCAGTTTTGAGAGAAGTTAGCCTGTGCCAGGTGCCGTTCATATTTTCTTCTTAAAACAAGAGTATCCACAATGCTAGTCTTGTAACCCAACTGGCCAGAAAAAAAAAATAAAAAGCAAACAAACAAACAAGCAAAAAACTCCCTCATTTGTAGTGTTTGCTGATTTCCATGGTGTAAGTACTTTTTACCACTGCTGATTTCAAGATTATCAGTGATTCACAGAATTCCTGAATGTTTGCTCATCAGCTCTCAAGAGTCAGAGGAGCTGCCTCCTACACATACAAGTCAAGTAAAGGATTTTGCAGACATAGGAGGTGGCACTAGAGATTTTATAGATGAAAAAACAGGGTTAGAGGCCACATGGCTCACCCGTGTTGATGGGGGTTGGCAAGAATTGACCTCCCCCATCGGACTCCCCTGTTCTTCCTCTTGACTGTCTCCTGTTCCCTATATGACTCTCAGCTGAGAAGTGACAGTTTTGTGTTCAAGGCCAGAGGGAAGGGGAGAGTACCTCTCAGTTCAGCTTCGTGTCCCCCAGGTCAGGTGGGCTCAGCCTGGCTGGGGGACCTGATTTGTTCTAGCCACATCCCCTTCCTCCCTTTTGCCAACTCTGCTGCCGGTACCTCTGTCTTTTCCTCATACTTTGACGTCTTCCCCCGTTCTCTCTCTCTCCTCTCATCATTCTTGAATGTGCCAATCTGAAAAAAGTGGTGAAAATGCACCAAAGGGCAGAATATTTGAGGACTTGAAAATGAAGTTGGAAGAATGCATCCAGGAAATGTTCACATACTGCCTCTGTCCCTGTTCCAGCAATGCCCTGGCTTCCTGGACTGTAGCCACACTGACCTCAAAGGTGTTCTCACAATTCTCAAGGTCTTTCTCTTCTCTGTACCCTTGAACTTGCTGTTTCACCTTCATGCTCATCCCATGTCTGGAAGCCTGCCCATGTCATCCCATCTAAGTAGCTCTCCTGACAATCTCCATAGAATATCTTCTTCCTCCCTCCCTTCCTCCCTCTCTCCCTTCCGCCGTCTTTTCTTTTTTTGAGTTGGGGTCTCACTCTGTTGCCCAGGAGTGCAGTGACAAAACGATGACTCACTGTAGCCTCAGTCTGCTGGGCTCAGAAGATTCTTTTGCCTCAGCAAGTCCCAAGGAGTTGGAACTATAGGCGTGTGACACCACATCTGGTTAATTTTTTTAAAAAATTGTAGAGACAAGTCTTGCTATGCTGCCTAGGCTAGTCTTTACTCATGGGTTGAAGTAATCCTCTCACTCTGGCCTCCCAAAGTGCTGGGATTATAGGCATAAGCCACTGCACTGGGACCTGGAACTATTTTTCAATGTGTTTGCCTTGTGTTCACCTGACCGATCATGTTGTGGTGGTCTTAAAATACACCCTTAACTCCTTGAAGCTCTTTTCCTCCTTTAGAGTGTGTGCTGGACCTAGTGACTCTCTCCTGATGAACAGAATGTGGCAGAAGGGAACGCACAAGGACTTCTGAGGTTGAGTCATGAAAAGGATAGCTGCTGTCTGGTTGCATTCTTTTGAATTGCTTTCCCTGGGGACAGTGACACCATGCTATGAGGACACTCAAGTAGCCCTGCAGGGAGGTCCATGTCAAAAAGGATGAATGCTTCTCACCCACAGCTATCACCACTTGCCAGCTGTGTGTGTGAGCCCCTCTGAAAACAGACCCTCTAGCCCGGTTGAGCCTTCAGATGAACACAGCCTAGCCAACATCAGATCGAATTATTCACAAAATTCTGAACTTAACTTGTCCTACTAATCTGGTCCAAAATTACTGGCCCACTGAAACTGCCAGAGAAGTGTTTCCTGCTATTTCATGACACTACGTTTATTTGTTATATGGCAGTAGAGAATATTCGCATTAAAGTGCGATTATTATCCTTATTTCATGGATAAGAAAACTGTGGCACAGAGAGGCTAAATGGCTCACCTAAGTTTACACAGAGTCAGAAACTGGACAGAGGTGGTTTGATTCCAAAGTCCATGCCCCTAACAACTCCACCTATAACCTCTCTCCAAATAAGGCACTGTCCTCAATTTGTCTTTACTGTGGACAGTATATCTCAAATAAGGAATTGATTCGGTGGTGGGCAGACACAGGATCCTCCCCTCTCCCACCAGATGAAAGTCCAGATCCTACAGCCCACCATCACACCGTGTCCACAGCTCCCTACCAAGAGGCCCATGGCAAGAACTGGCATCCCATAGAGGCTTACAGGGGAGTAAAAACCTCTTTCAGTGTGGCTTCCTGTTTTTCCTGAGCCCTGATTCAGCCTTTGTCACTGGGACATCCCCACACTTAGCATCTTTCACAGATAGCCCCTCCCAAAGCCACATTTCAGTGACTTCTCTAGGGGAAGAAGCAGATGATTGATCCATAGGGAGCAATTCATAAACTAAGTTTTGATCCCATAACATTAAGGACTGTAGATGCACAGGTGGCGATACTTCCTGACCAAGTTACTAGAAGTTAAAAAATCACGCAGGCCACACAGTGTGTCAAGCCCTAGATTGATGGACTTCACTGGGCCAGAGCCATGGGAAGAAATCTAGTCCTGTTCTGTCCTACATGGGAACTGCTTGCCAACACTGTAGGAAGCACAGCCCATTTTTCCTTTGGGTGCTTCAAGTGAGAGACCATAGAGACCCCCTTGAGATGGACTCTTGTATGCCACCAGAGTCCACAGCCACAGGCACCCACTGATAACATATGAGAGGGCTGCCCACTACCACAGGGGCTAGTCACCTGGAAAGGAAGGACCACTCAGTGAACCGCAGTGCTGTGTTTGTGATGGGAGCTGACCAGTAGTGGTGCCCAGCCCAGCTTCAACATGACCATCCCCTGGGGAGGTTTTAAAAATCCCAGTGTCCAAGCCCCACTCCAAGCCAATGAAATCCCAGTCTCTGAGAGTGGATCCTGGCGTGGGTCTGTCTGCAAAACTCCCCAGCTGTTCCTAATGGGCACATGGGAGTGAAAACCAAACACAGAGAAGAATAACATTCAAGTTTCCTTTCAGCAGGGGAACTCTTTCTTCAAAGAGCATCTACCATAGGAATAAACATGAGCAGATGAAAACAAGACTGACCTAAATGATGTGCAGCCTCCTGGGACTGCCCGGGCTTTCAAGAAGCCCAGATTCATCAAAACCCACTGATCTGAACATCTGATGATGGTGTGAGAAGAAGAATTTTCCAAAGTTCCTGGGAGAGCCAAAGCAAGTTGTCGCCCACTTTTGGTTGTGTGTCATTCCCAAGGGCCACTGACCGGGCACTTCCTCCTGCATGAGAAGGCCAGCAAACCCTTCTCAGTGTCCCCAGGACTCAGAGGCAAGGGTGAAATCTGGGGGGAGGGCATGTTATGTAACTGTCTTCTTGTGATATGGAGGTGATTTGGGCTGGGTGCAGTGGCTCACACCTATAATCACAGCACTTTGGGAGGCAGAGGTGGGAGGATCACTTGAAGTCAGGAGTTTGAGACCAGCCTGGGTAACATAGCCAGAGCCTGTTTCTACAAAAAATTGAAAAAAATGGAAGTGATTCCCTGAATGGCTGGGACAATGTCATCACCTCCTTTTCCATCCTCTCACTTCATTTCCTACTCCTAATCTCAGAAGAGTCATATAGACTGAATCTTCCCACCTCTCTTTGTGCTGCTTAAACATGCCAGTAGGGCAGGTGGCTCTGTGTGTCATAAGGTTCTTGCTGGGCCCATTCCTGAGAACTTTCTGGAACACCCAAATCACCCTCAGACTCTTGACAACCACCTGGACAGAGAGATTGGCTTTTGTCTGAGGGCATCTGGAATCTACATGGATCTCAGATCCAGTGGTCACGGATTGGCCTCACACCTTGGACCATCTGTCCTGGAGACATTCATGGTCAGAAGTGTCATGGTGGGTTATTGGGCCCTATCCTGGTCCTGTCTTGCCCAGCCAAGCTTTCTGTACAGGATCAGCAGGACATCCAGAATGAACAGGGACAACCAGGCCCCTCAGATAAGCCATGTCCAGCTTTGCTATCTTGAAAGGGGAGAGGGTTCCTGGTTTCCTGCCTGGAGAAGGGGTTTTCTGATGGTTGACTTGGTTTCCTGTGGAGGCCTAGAAGGTTACCATAATTCCTACATATGGGAGAGGCTATCCTTTCGCCTGCCAAGCTGGAATGAGCCCAACAGACTCCTCCCAGCTCACACTCTGTGACATTAGATGACACTATCCAGGTTTAGATTTCTTCTCTGGCTTCATGAGTGACTGAGAAAACCGTTTCCACAGGCTGGCAGACTGGCCCAAATGACAAGTTTTCTATGAGGACAAGGTCTTCTCCCTTCCACCATAGGTAGGTATAACCCAAGGCTCACACCACCACATCTAGGGTTCTGAGATGTCCCTGAGATTCTCCAAGGCAGCATGGGGAGAGGTGGGTGTGGAGGGTGGGTTTATGTTCAACTCAGTTTCCCGTAAAATCACCTCCTCTGTGACTTGTTGAATTAGAGTGTCTCTTAGCAGATGTGATATTGGGGGTCTTTCTGCTTGCTTTCTGAAATCATCTCCTCATAGCCCCTTTGTTATTGCTAATGGTCTATCTGAGGGATTACTGAGTGACAACTGGCCTTCCCAGTGGCCGTATGTCTCACCTGGAACCTTCAGTATTTGTTCAATGTCTTCCTCAACAGGAAGTGTTTAAGCAAGAAGTTTTAGATAAATGACTGGTTTTTGCTTGTTTAAAATCCTTTGTTTCAACCTCTGACTCATGCCACCAATCTCTATAGTCAGAGGACATGTATATCTAGAGTAGAACCAAGTTTCTGATCCACAAAGTAAATAATTATAACACATTCATGCATAAAACATGGGCAAGTTATAGATCAAATACCACTCATGGAAACTATCGGTCAACACCATCTGTCTCGGATTTTGGGAAATGAGGTTGAGGGCCTGGTATTGCAAGAGGATCTTGTCATGGAAATGGGTAGAGAAGCAATTGGTTTGAAGAGACTTTATCCTTCCAAAGTAATAGGTTGAGAAAATGGTAATGTGTGAGCCATCAGCAGAGTACTTGTGAAATGTGACCAATGAAGGGGAGCACAAAGTAAGAGAGACACTTTAGCCTGGGATGTTTGGAAGGAAATTTTAAGGGAATTTATTACTTTTTTTGAGTTTAGGTCTCTGTTGTCCAGGTTGGAGTGCAGTAGCATCATCTCAGCTCAGTGCAGCCTTGACCTCCTGGGCTTAGGCAATCCTTCCACCTCAGTCCTCCAGGTAGCTGGGACTACAGACACACACCACCACCCCTGACTAATTTTTTGAGTTGTTTTGTAGAGATGAGATCTTGCTATGTTACCCAGGCTGGCCTCAAACTCCTGAGCTCCAGCAATCCTCTTGCCTTGGCTTCCTAATGTGATGGGATTACAGGCGTGAGCCACTGCACCCAGCTGAATTAGTTACGTTTTGGTGATGTTCTCCAAAATGGTTTCCAGACCATCTGTGACCGGTTGTATTTCTAAGGGTGAATGAGTACGTGATCATCCCATGATCTTACAGAACTTTGAAAGTACTTTCAGATCATGTCTTAATTAAGCAGACAGTTGAAGTCGGTTGACAGGTAAATCATGCAAACCAGCCAGCAGATCTGCTTCAAGATATAGGAGGCACTACAAATATTTCATTCCAGAACCAGAACTTCTTATGGGGTAGAAGCAGTGATGAGCTAGAATCAGCTGTACTGGGTTTTGAGAACTGATCATTAAATTTTCAGGAGTTTTATGACATGGCTGTTAAACATGATTAAAAACTAAGTCATATAAATTTACAATTAAATAAAAGTGAAGGTAATCAATTCTCAGAGCTGGTCACCTTCCTACCTATTTTACTGTATGGTACTGTATCTCTGTCCCTGAGGTTATTTCTGTCTCTCATGTCTATATGGTGGATACACTTCAACATGACGTGTTACTACACATCTCTTCCCAATTCTGTGTTCATGACATCACCTTGACGTATTGGCCATAGTGGGAGTATGTATACTAGGCAGGTTGTCAAACACAACCAATCCAGATTGTATATGTATACATATAGTATGTATACTAGGCAGGTTGTCAAACACAACCAATCCAGATTTGGTTATGTTGATTGTCAAGATCAGTGCTTCTGAATGGGGGGGATTTTGTCCTCAGGGGACATTTGGCAATATCTAGAGACACCTTTGGTGGTCACAAATGCAGGGAGCAGGGATGGGATGCTACTGGCATCTAGTGGGTGGAGGCCAGAGATGTTATTAAATTCCCTACAATGCATAGGAAACCTCCCCTGCTCCCAGACAAAGAATTACCTGGTCGAAAATGCCAATAGTGCTGAAGTTGAGAAATTCTGGTTTGGATTTTAAAAAGTGATGGGGGATTAACTTAATATAACTTAGGGTTGTGTCACATCTGAACCTGTATATTGTGAATACCACAAAAAAAACTGAGGGAATGTTCTTTCAGTATTTGAAAGTCATTATTTGATTCTGTAAAAAAGTTGCCCAAGTTGTTGACCAATGAGTAAAGTCGTGACACACATCTTCATCTTCTTTGTTTCACAAAACGAGGCTATCTATCAACATTCACGTTGGAACTAGATTCATTTATCGATTGCAGAATCAACAAAAGCATTCTGTAAAAATCAATTGGCTATGTGGAATTTATAATAAAATTATTATGCATGTGATTATTTCTAAGTTGCATGATTTATACAATGTGTATAATATAAAATGTGTCAGTGAACATTATTTTTTTCTGAAGAGCTCATTGATAAACATTTACTAGCACACTGCTGGGTACAAGCTGGAGAGTTATTTGATTTTAAATATGGCACTCTCATTCTGCATCATATACAACACGTTCATGGATTTTATAGCTAGAGAAAGTAAAGTATGGTATAGTTCTGGGAAACTGGTTTTGGGAAAGAATTCAGACAAGGAAGAATGTAAACGTGTGCATAGACTGACTCTGTGGACAGATGGAGTAAGACGCCTCTCCTGCCATGTGATTTGGGCCTGCTGAAAAGCTACCATTCCCTGAATATCCACTCCAGAGTCCTCTCTCCAGTGTTTGATAGGAGCCCTTTTGGAGACAGGTAGGTTGTAACTAGGCTATAAAGGAGTGGGTGCAGGGACAGAAGGGAAGGGGGTGGGTAACACAGTAACTGCTTGGAGTTTTGGCAGGATTTTTGATCATGCATTTGATCTATTAGATCTCACTGTGGTCCACCTATAGATGAAGTCAGAAGGAATGATCCACAGGTCCAGTAAATTTTGATAGCGGGAAAGAAATAGGAAATCTCCAAGTGTCCAAGTTGATATGGGGCATTCTACTCTGATGAGACCCTTGGCAGTAGATGCACATGGCACTGAGAGAACTGGCTAAAGCTCCCAACAGAAGGGAAGAGGCAAGCCTCACTTGCTTTGCACTGAATCTAGACAAACGAGATGCAATTCTCTCTCTCTCTCTCTCTCTCTCTTTCTCTCTCTCTCGACAGGATCTTGCTCTGCTATCCAGGCTGGAGTGCAGTGGTGCAACCATAGCTCACTACAGCCTTGACCTTCTGGGCTAAAGTGATTCCCCTGCCTCAGTCTCCCATGTAGCTGGGACTACAAATGCATGCCACTGTGCCTGGCTAATTTTAAAAAAATTTTTGTAGAGAAAAGTCTTGCTGTCTTACCCAGTCTGGTCTTGAATTCCTGGTCCCAAGTCATCCTCCTGCCACAGCCCCCAAAGTTCTAGGATTGCAGGCATGAGCCACTGTGCCTGACTTGGGACGCAACTCTTAAGAAGTCAACTTTGATATTCCTGAGGGTCTCACTACCTCCAATCCACCACATCTTACCACTGGTCTCTCTGTGTATGAGACAGGAATGATTCTGAATCTCCTATCTTACAGCTTTAAGAGTTAGGCCTTTGTTCAGGTGAGAAAGATGGGAGATGGAGGGATTCAAGTTGCCTCATGCTCACTCCCAAGAAATCTTAGACATGGTATCATTAACATTCACAGTTTGGCTTTAGTCAAATAACAACACAGGATGGGGTAGGAGGGTAAAGAAAGGCAGTAGAATTGTGTTGTGTAAAAACTACAAGGGACCTTAGAATACTCTGGATCAAAGCCCCCTCTTCATTTTGAAGCAACCGGAGCAGGTAAGTTCTTCCAAGGAAGAGGCTGGGCCACACCTGGGAGTTGTGGCTGTCAACCTCAAACCCTTACCACTTCTCAGTCATTATGAGAACCACAAGGAAAAGGCAGGACAGTTAGAAGCAAAGAAGAAAGAGAGAGTGGTCAAAAGATTTGTTTTTACTCTCACTCCAAAAATCCTGAAGTTGCTTTTTGAAAAATTCTGAGATAAGAATTCAACATTTTCATGTTTCCACTAAAAAGAGTGTATTAATTAGATTTAAGCTTAAGTCAGTGTTTATATTTTATACACTACAGCTTGGAAAATGATCTGTACTTACAGGGAGACACAGAAGTCTAAAGGTTTGGGAAATCATATGTGAGAACTAAAAATCTTTTCAGACATGTGGGCTTTCCTGCAAATTATATTTCCAAAGGACTTGGGTTAAAATTGTTAAATTAAAATATTGTAGGTGGCTGTGAATGGATTTTTTTCCCTGAGCTCCTGCATGAGTCATCTTGAGTTGTCTGACTTTTTCTTTTCAGCCATATGTCAGCCTGTTTGTCCTTCCTGAGCTTCTGGGTTAACAGAATTGATTTCCTGAGGCCACCCCATGAGGGTTATGTGACATGTCAGTCAGGCCATCTCTTGTGTGATATGGTGGTCTTGGACATTGGGGGCATTCTTGGAACTGTCTGAGGAAGCATGTGTTTTTATTTTGGCTTCTGAATTTTCACTTAATAATAACACACGAGAATGACATTCAGGCTCATTCCAGGGTTGCACTCACATCTCAAATTTTCCAGCTAAAGGAAAAAGTAGGGAAGAAGAAAAAGGAAACCAAAATACACCTGCTGAATTTACAAAATGAAGAGTAACATTGGAGCTACCTGGTACATAGATCCATGAACCCTCTCAATTTTTCCTACTGTTTTGTAAAAGGTGGGAACAGATTTTTACTGGGTGCCAAAGCCACTGTTATGAATTTTTCACACTTGATTTGACTACTATGTATACACTCTTAAATATAGGTGTTATCTCTGATAGGCTTGTGTAGGCAAACTGTCCCCTAGTATGAAGTTGGCCTGAAATTCACATGCAGGGATTTACTCTATGTTTTTCATTCAACTGTCTTAGTGTAAGATGAAATGACACAAGGAAATGACAAAACACAACTGAGTGAAAAGAGCACCTCTCTCTTGAGTTTGTATGGAAACACGTTTTTGCAGAGCCCACCTATTTAAAGGTGAATCCACAGGTGGAAGTTGACCTGTATGCAGCTCGTGTGTAGGAGGAAAAAACAGATTTGGTGACTCAGCCTGAGGAAGCTAGACCTAGGAAGTGATTGTGGACGTTGCATACTTTGTAACTGATTGAATCTCATTCTGATTAGAAGTATTGTTCATCTCCTCCCCAGATGTTGGGTTTCTTAGTATAGTTAATGTAGGAATTTGGAGTCCTCAGGCTATGATATACTCTACGATGATTGGGTTATTTCAAGGTCAGGCCAGTGCAGGCTAGCAGATGGATAGCATGGTCCCTAAGGGCCTGGGGCAATACAGAGTGAAGTTAGGGCACTAGGCTATGTTTATGCTGCTTTGATATTACATCAGTGTAGATAAGTCATTTCCCCTAGGAGCTCCTTTGATGTTAGAGATGAAAACTGATCTCTCTATTCCTCTTGAAAATGTAAAGTCATGGACAAAAGGTGGCTAATGTGTTTATGCAAGCCTCTGATCATCAGTGTATACCATGCTCAGATTCCTTTCCTTTTTAGTTTCATACAATTATAGACTTTCTTAGCTGAGAAAGACTTAAGACTTGTTCTGGTCCTGTAGCCTTCCATTAAAAAAATTTTTTAGTAGCAGAACATTTTTTCAAATACAATTTTACATGGAAACTCAACATAGGCAGTATCTCTGGATGAAATAGTTGCTAGGAGTCTGAGCTTCATGCCTTATCTTCTCTTTTCCTTTCAAGACATCTCTGAGAAATTCCAAAGTTCTAGAGAACAGAGCTGGAAAATTGCTGCAAGTTAAGAAACGTATTAGAAAGAAATGGGATCCTGAAAACTAGAATGAAGACTGCTATGGTTTGAATGTATGCCCTCCAAAATTCAGGTATTGAAACTTAATGCCAAATGGAATGGTATTCAGAGGTGGTATCAGAGGTGATTAAGTCAGGAGGGTGACTGATTTTGTGAATAGGATTAAGGCCTTTATAAAAGCTTCATACAGTTAGATGCCCTTTTATTCTTGCTCTTACTCCTGCCATGTGAAGACACCACATTCCTCCCCTCTGGAGAAAGCAGAGAGCAACCCTCATCAGATAACTGGACTTGCCACTTCTCAGCCTCTAGAACTGCGAGATATAAACTTCTGTTCTTTGTAAATTACTCAGTCCCAGGTATTCTGTTACAGTAGCACAAATGGATTAAAATGGAGACATTTGGATAGGTCCTTATGAAGCTGGGGAATATCAAAGCCCTAAATTCTGCCCAATCTTCATTGATTATAGAAGCCACATTTCCACCCTATATGAAGAGGTTTATCCAACTTTTCCTGAAAAATCTGAAATGTCCTCCTTAGAAGTAGCTGCCTTGTAAGACACTATGGATTCTCCTCAGGGCCTACCCTGCCACGTCTAGTCTCAAGTCACAGCAGGTCTAAAGAGCGCGGTGCAAAGTATAACCTGTAAGGAATTGCTCTATACTTCGAAAAAACTAGATGATTTTTTTCTTCAATTTATGGAGAAGTAAATCTGGAGAATATGTGTGGAAATGGATCTTAAGGGAATGGGATCATTATGGTATAAACATAAAGTGGAATCAGGCCAAATTTACTGATATCAGTCTACTAGGAAAAAAAATTTATCTTGGGGTTGGAAAAGGCTCTAAAAGTTTGTTTGGTTGAACCTGGGCCCAAAAGTGGCTACATAAATGAAGTTGAGATGACAGGGCTGCCTCAGTTCTATGGAGGAAGGGATCCAAAGGCTTAGGGAGATTGAAATGTTGAAATGGAATTATCATGTCAGACCTGCTCACCCACTCAGGGAGGGGCTAAAGGACACATATTTCACTGTGAGTGTAAGAAATACATTTGCAAAGAAAGCCTCAACATCCTTGAAGAGTTCTGTGGTTGCTTTTATCTGTAGGTCACAAATTACAGTGAAACTGCTACCATTGATGTGGGATCCCTAAATACAATGAGGATAATTGAATCCCAGATTGACAGGGGCAAAGGGTTGGCACTTAATTGAAAAATGTAAGGTGGGCATAGTTATCATGATGGACAGTGAAGCCAAAGCAGTAATCAGCATAATCTGACTCAGAGATCTATGGCATTGGTTAGTTGATCATGGTGTCCCTAGAGAAAAAAGAAACAGATGAGCAGTCTACTAAATTCTTACTTGATCTTTATAAGTAGAAGAATTCTAGATATAGTGAACAGACATCTAAGTTGACCCACTAAAAAGAGAGTCATGACCTCTCACTAAGTTCCTGCACTTGGGCCAGTTGATAGACCTAGAATCTTTTGAGTGAAGAGGAGGCCAGGTTCCCTCGAGGAGGGACCTCACTAAAATGCCAAGATTTTATACTGTCAATCTTCCTCCAAGTCTTCCCCAGAGGGATCCACAGCTATTTTTCAGGGTTATTACACATTGAGAAAAGGGAAATAATCAGACATTTTGGAGTGTACTAGACACAGGCTCTGACACTAACTTTCTGACACCAACTCCAGGAGATAAAACATTATGGTGGCCTACCAGTCAGAGTAGGAACTTATGGAAGTCAAGTGATCAATCTGATTTCTAGCTCAGGTCCATCTTATAAGGAACTCAGTGATTTCAAAAGTCCACCTGTTTTCATTTTCCCTGGTCTGGAGTGCATTATCGGAATAAAACTACTCGGGGCAGAGTCTTCATATTGGTTCCCTGACTTATGGATTGAGAGCTATCATGGCAGGCAAGTCCAAGTGGAAAGCACTAGAATTATCTCTACCTGCAATAATAGTAAACCAGAATCAATATCATAGTGCTGGGGAGACTGCAGAGTTTTTTCCAACATTAAGGACTTGAAATATGTGGAGGTGGTGATTCCTACTACCCATTTAACTTACCTATTTGGTATGTACATATGGAGACATATGGATTTTGGAGAATAACAATAGATTATCATAAGCTCAGTTAGATAGAGATTCAAATTGCAGCTGTCATTCCAGGTATGATTTAATTGCTTGAGCAAATCAACACATCCTCTCATACCTGGTATGTATTTACTGAGATGAAAATTTCTTTTTCTATGTATCTGTTAATGAAGAACACAGAGGCAGTTTGCTATCAGTTAATAAGACCAGCAATGCACCTTCACAGTCCTACCTTTGGGTTATAGTATGTCAACTTTCCAGTCTGATCTGTTACTCACTTTCTTTTCTTTTTTTTTGAATCAAGTTCTCTCTCTGTTTCTCAGGCTGGTGGAAGTGGCACATCATGGCTCAACACAGTCTCCTAGGCTCAGGCAATCCTTCCACCTCAGCCTCCTGAGTATCTGGGACTACAGGTTTATGCCACCACACGCACCCAGTTAATTTTTTTATTTTGTTTCTTACAGAGATAAGGTCTTGCTATGTAGCTTAGGTTGGTCTCAAATTCATGGGCTCAAGCAATCCTCCTACCCTGACCTCCCAAAGTGCTGGGATTACAAGCGTGAACCACCAAGCCTGGCCAGATCTCTTAATATAGTCTGAGGGACTTTGATCATCCCTTCCTTCCATAAGACATCAGCTGATTTGCTAAATTGATATTATGCTAATTAGACCTAGTGAGCAAGAAATTGCAACTACTCTAGACTTTGCATGTCAAAGGGAGGGAAATAAATCCTACAAAAAAGTTCAGAGGACTTACAATCCAGTGAAATGTCTAAGAGTCTAGTGGTGTGGGTCATGTTGAGAGATCCCTTCTAAATGAAGAATAAATTGTGACCAACAAAGAGTTACATTGCTTAATGGCCTTTAGATTTTAGATATGGCATATTTCTCATTTTTGTGTACTACTCTGGACCATTTCCTAAGTGACGTGAAAAGCTGTTGGTTTTGAGTAAGACCTAGAACAAGAAAAGGCTCTGCAACAGACCCAGGCTGTCATACAGGCTGCTCTGTTACTTGGGCCATATTGTCCAGCAGATCTATCTGCTAGAAGTGTCAGATGGCAGATAGAGTTACTGTTTGAAGCTATTGGCAGGCTTATAGAATTGAATCAGAATGAAGGCTCTTGCCATTTTGCAGCAAAGCCCTTCTACACTTTGTGGATAACTAGCCTCCTTTAGAAAACAGCTTCTGACTTGCTACTGGGTTACAGAGACTGAATGTTTATCCTTGGGACACCAAGTTACCATGCAAACTCAGATGCCTACTGTGGATTGAGTATTATCTGACCCACCAAGTTGTAAAGGTGGATGTGCACAGCAGAACTCTATTATCAAATGGAAGTGGTATATACAAGATGGGTATATGCAAGAGTGGTATAAACTACAAGCAGTGTACCTGGTTGTTTATTTTATATGCAAGGAGAAATGTCCAGATATACTACACTATACAAATTATGGGCTGTGGTCAATAATTTTGCCTGATTGACAGGATGTGGAAGGAACATGCTTGAAAAATTGGTGACAAGGAGGTCTGGGAAGAAGTATGTGGAAAACGTCTTTGAATGGGGGGCGGATGTGAAGGTATTTGTGTCCCATGTGAATTCTTATCAGAAGGTGATCTCAGAAGAGGATGATGTTAATAATCGAATGGATAGGATGATCTGTTCTGAGGCTACCAGCCGATCTCTTTTGCTAGCCATTCCTGTTATTGCTTAATGGGTTCATGAAAAAACTGGCCATGGTGGAAAGGATGGAGGTTATGCATGAGTCAGAAACAGTCTTCCAGTCACGAAGGCCAACCTGGTACAGCCACTCCTAAATGTTCAACTTGTGAGCAGCCAATAGGGCAAATATTGATTGCCCCAAATGCACATTCCATGAAGGCGATCAGTTAGCCACCTGGTGGTAGATGGATTACACTAGGCCACTTCCAAAATGGAAGGAGCAGCACCTTGGTTTTTACATGAATAGATATTTAGTCTGGGTGCCTTCCCTACATGTAACTTTCTACTAAAATTTTCACCATGAATTTATAGTATGCCTTATCTACAGTCATGATATTCCACATAGTATTGCTTCTGATCAAAGAGTTCACTTCATAGCTAATAAAGTGTGGCAATGGGTTGGTTTGCGCTCATGGAAAACACTAGTTTAACTATGTTCCTCATTGTCTCAAAGAAGCTGGCTTGATATAATTGTGGAATGGCTTTTAAATACTCGGTTAAGTGGAAATGCCTTGCAGGACCTGAGCAACATCATCTAGGATGCAATACATGCTCTAAATCAGTGTTTGATATATGGTACAGTTTCTCCCATGGCTAGGATTCACAGACCCAGGAATCAGGAGATGAAAATGGGAGTGGCTTCACTCATTATTACCTCTAGCTATCCACTAACAAAATTTTTCTTTCTCTTCCTCAACTTTAGGCTCCACTGGTCTAGAGATCTTAGTCACAAAGGGAGTAATGCTTCTACCAGGAGACACAACAATGATTCCACTGAACTGGCAGTTGAAACGAACATCTGGTCACTTGAGCATCTCAAGCCTCTAAATCAATAGGCAAAGATATGGATCAATATACCATTTGGGCTGATTGATCCTGATTACCAGGGGAAAATTGGATTGCTTATTACACAGTGATGTAATAAAGAGTATGTCTGGAATACAGGGGATTCTTTAGGGAATTTCTCAGTACTACCAAGCCGTGTGATTAAAGTCAATGGAAAATTACAAACCCAATTCCTACAGGATTGATAATGACCCAGAACTTTCAAGAATAAAGGTTAGGGTTATCCCACTAAACTAAGAGCCATAACCAGTTGAGGAGTTTGCTGAGGGCAAAGGTAATATAAAATGAGTCATGGTAGAAGGTAATTATGTCAGCTATGATCACATGAGGAGCTGCAGAAATAAAGACTATGATAGTTATGAGCATTTCCTTCTATTTTGGGTGGAATATATTTGCATACATATGAACCAAATATTTTTGTTTTCTGCCTTCTTTTATCCCTTATCATATAGTTATCATCTATCAATACATCTCTGAGTATAATGTATTAGTAATGGCTAAAGTTATGTCTCAGTATTTAAAGCATGGGATATCGAAGGATAAGATAGAACATTACCCCAGGACTTTGCATATTTTTCTAGGAAAAGTGTTTGCATCTTTTTGGTTGTATGCAGGATATTCGTATCACATAAAGTGGAATTATGGCTTTACTTTTATCTTTATTTGAAGATTAAGTATGTTTTAAGAAGATTTGTGATTGCACAGTTGACAAGGAATGATCTGTGTTGGTCCTTAGATATATCAGTATGAACTTAGCTATAGTCTTCAGTTATTCACTCACTCGAACACTAATCTAAGTTTTGCTGAGAATGTGTTTTGTAGATGTGATTAGAGTTCATAGTCAGTTGACCTGGAACATGAGAGATTATCCTAGATAATCTCAATGGACTTGAGTCCTTAAGAGTGGGGCTGAATCTTTACTGAGAGAAGAAATTCTGCCTGTGGACAGAAGCTTCATGTTATACTCAGGATTTCTAGTCTGCTCTTCCCAGTGGTCTACCCTAGGCATTTCAAACTTGACTAGCTGGCCACCACAATTATACAAACCAATTCATTGCAATAAATATCTTACTATATTTCTCCTACTGGTTCTACTTCTCTGGTAAACCTTGGCTGATACAGTTAATCTGAACTTCCAGTGGATACGTGAATGGGGTATCTTCTCATCAGTCTTTGGCCCACTGGAGACGCTGAAGGTGACTCTAGAAGTAAGGGTTCAAGCACTGTTGGATCCAAGAAGACTCTCCAGATAGCTCATTTTGATTTATAGAAAATAATGTTGTAATGATCACCTAGTTTATAGTGAATGCTTTTTGGCTGAGGCTGATGCAGTATTATGTGTATCACTTTGAACTTCCCAAAGCATGCTTTTTTGGGGGAAAATGGGGCAGGAATTTCTCTGGGAAAATAAGTTTGAGAAATGATGCTAAAGAGAATTCTCTATTTCAGGATTTTTTTAAGTGGACTTTACAATGCAACTGAGCATGAGAGGTCCAAAGAGGATCAGAATGTGCAGTATCTTCCCATCATCTTGGAATATGGAATAAAGTTTTCCCCCTTTGGATATTGCAACACTAGAACTGCATGAGAGATATTTTAGGAAATGTGTATCCACAAGTCTAGGGTCCATGAATAAAATTATCTTATCTAAATCCTATTTTATTAATTTTTAATCTTACCTTTTACTTCACCCATGGTAAAGTATAATTAGACCATGGTCCTACTTATCAAAATGCTTTGTAATAAAAACAAAGAATCAAAAATTAGAGTGTTCCAAAATTATATTTGAAAGAACAATTTTCATGTTTTAATCTCAAAAGGATACCCAATGGAAACACACCATGCCAAGATAATTTATTATAAGTTGCACATATTATTTTGTTTATACCCAGTTGGAGAAGTGGAAATCTTCTAGTATGCTCATTTAGGGTTCATTGATAGAAACACACACACACACACACACACACACTGGCACACATATGCACACATATACCTTTTAAAGTAGAAATTTAACCAATTTGTAGATCACAGCAGATGAAAATTACCTGTTATTCAGGCTCTTAATACTTATTTTAGAATCATCACACTTTTAAATTTTACTCTATAATTTTTCCAGCAGTGAAAAAAGAAACTGCAGCAATGCTGTAACATTAAATATTTAAATGAGTTTAGTTTTAAAAGACAAAATTGTAAAGCTCAAGGAACTTGGGTAGAATGTCTTAAGATCATGCTGCCACCTTAGTATTTTCTAATTTTTAATCTGTATAGTGTAAATTTCTCTTGCTCTTTACTCTCTTCCAGCTAAAAATTTGGGGGAACGTATTTGGCTTGTTTAATCTTTTCTTTTACATTACTTAATACTTCTAAACATTTTAATTTTTCACTAAATATGATAAAGTACATTTAAGACAATATAAATATGTAATCTACATGCTTCAGTAGCATCAAGAGATCTGCCATCAGTTCTTTATGCTATACTAAATATACGGTATATATGCTATACTATAGCATTAACTCAATAAGGATACTGTGAAACAATAGAATACTTTTAGGAAACATGATGAGCTAATTTGAGAGATCTTTTTCAGCTAGAATCCATCAGGGAATTCATAATTAGTGAGAAAACCTATCTTTTTCTACCACTCTAACAAGCTAGCCATTCTAGGGCAAGTCCCAGGACCTATTGCTTTCTGTGTCCCTGGTGAGTTGCTATACAGTGGCCTGTACACAGGAGGTACTAAATAACTGTTTGTGTATGATGATCCCTGTTCGCTGTTTACTTTAACTCATATCAACTAGATGTGATGCCTTCATGGGGTGGGCTTTGAGAGGTTGAAAGGTAGCCCCAAGTTTTCATGGCTTAGCAGGACATTACTGGATGTCTTGGTAGCATGCTGGGCTCCAGCCTAAGCTCTGTCAGCTGGCCACATGTCCTGGGCAAGTCATTTCACTTTCTTGTCTTTATTTTCAAGGGCAGGCACCATGTCCTATTTGTCTTTATCGCCCCTCCAAGATAGTTCCTGGTATGAAAAATGTAGCTTCTATTTTCTCCTTCCTACGAGAAGAGGGAGGTTGTGAAGGCTTTAACTGCAGATCTCCCTTCATTCCACCTAAGGATACTGTGAAACAATGATGAGCCACTCAATTCCCTCTCCTCTCCTTCCCCAGACAACAATAATTGTACCTCCTGTAGAAGTGGAGTTTTTGGAGAAGGGCATGGAATTGTCGACTTTTCTTTGTAATTGCTTAATTAAAATGGAAAATGGAATTTAATGTGATGCACGTTAAATTCATAATCTCTATTTTTCTTCGCTGCCCCGATGCGGGCACTAAAGGGGGCCCCTGCCCCACACCTGCATCAGGACTAACAGCACTGGGAAGTATTACTCCCTTCCAGTCTTGGGGCTACTGTTACTCCCTCCCTTCTGAGCTCTTCAATCTGGTCATCCATTTTTGCAGATCCTTTCTCTAGCTCCAGTTTGAAGCATCTCCTCCAGGTAAATGGCCTGTCCCCTTGGCCACAACATCTTCCTTTCTCTGTACTTTTCTTGACCATCTGTTTCCTCTGGGTCACTCTAGTGTGATGATTTTCTAAACACTTTTTTCATAACATCATTCCCTCAAGAACTTAAAATGGCTCTCTACTGCTTATCACACCAAATTTTATTCCCTGACCCTGAGGATTTGGATTCCATATCCTTGCCCTGTCTTTTCATTCATTTTTCTTGGCTTATCATTATTTATAGCACAGCAGGTAAGAGTGAGGGTTTTGGAGTCAGATTCTACCCTTTGCTAACTGTGTGACCTCAGACAAGTTTTTAAATCTCTCTGTGCTCAATTTACTCATCTGAAAAATGGCAATAAAAATAATTACCTTGTAATTGTTTGTGGTGAAAATTTTAAAAGATAATAGCAGCTCATACTTATACAGGGTTTACCTTAGGGCTAGTCTTAGCATATCTCTCATACTTTTATCAAAGGTCATTGCTGTCTTCCACCCCCACACCTACTGTCTTATCTTTGTTGTCCTTTCCCCAGTGGCCAGCTCACCTTCCCCAAGTTCTCTCTGACTGACTTTATTCAGCAATACTCCCTCTTTTGCTTTTTAACCCTTAGTACCTCTGCCTGGTCTGTATTATTTTAACTTGAATGCTATACTTGTCATTTGGGTTTTGTCTTTTCTTTGACATTGTACCTTGTTTTCTAGCACTTAGAATAGAGCAAAGCTCATGGTTCGTATTTTTACTAAGGTCTAAGTACTAAGTATTATGCTAGGTAGAAAATTGACATACTTTAAATAAACTAAATTGCATTTTTAAAGATTTGTATAAAGTGAAGTTAATGGCCACCATATCAGCTGTCACTTTTGGGAATCACATAACACAAATCTTGTCTATTCACTTGAAGGAAATAAAACATCTGGTGCAGACTTCTCAATCTGGCTCTGTCACCTGTGCTCCAAGTATCCGTTAGTAGAAAGAGGTGCTTCATGGGTGATTGGAAAAGAATCTTAACTTTACAGAACAAAGCATAGCATGGGGCCAGGAACACCAGCTATCACTGTGTCACTGCACGCCCACAGCCCATTGTATCCAGAGCCCAAAACTCTTTGCTTCTGAGGTCACAGACCAAGGAATGTGACTTGTTTCAGAAGAGAAGAAAATGTTCCTTATGTTCTTAACCTATCAAGCTGAGAGCAGGTGTTTAAAAAGGAGAAGGGAAAACATGACCCAAAGAATTTAGGCTATTTTTTTCTATGCTAGAAAGAGAATTATGTTTGATCTATTTCAGAGGTTTTATTTCAGCAGAAGAAACCATATAGGGGAGTCTGTTGACACATGATGCTGATTGGAGCATGATTTTGTCCTCAGTCAGTTTTTACCAGGAAAAAGATTTCTCAAAGAAAATAAACCTATTCCCCCAATCCATTGCTGCTTTGCTTTCTCAAAGTGAATGTTTCAAAAAACCCAACTTTTGAGTCTCCTTTATGTCTAAGATTGTGAAACTAGCTTTCCAAATGTAAGTACTTCTTTCTAGAGAGCTTGGAAAGAGGTCACACCACAGTTCTGGAAGTAGTTTTCTTGCATTTTTCCATTTTCATAGAATGAACTTGCACTGTTTTTTGCAGTGGGAAAATAAGCTATATATCTAAAACTAACAATAGCATTGCTTCTGTTCATTCATTCTTGCTTTTGAATTGACATCAGATAATTCTGTACTTGAAAAACTACTTTGGCTGTGGCATCCATCTCAAGTTGTCTTTGGATTTCAGATCTTCCCCACTTTTTTGTGTGTTCTTTAACACTCATCATCTGTTTGAATAAAGACACCATGTTCCCATCTCCTGTATCCCCTCCCCCTCTGCACCATGTGTGTGCCCTTTCTTATCCCTGCAGCATCCCCTTCCTTCCTTCTGCCTCTGCAAACCTGACCCATCTGTCATCTGTCGAGGGTCATAAGCACCTGGGGCCATCCAGGCACAGCTTTTTCTTCTCTGAATTGTTACTGCCTTTATTATCTGCAATGAAAATATACTCAGAACACACTTGAATGGTTCTTTCCAGGTTTCAGAGAGTGCTTGTGTCTATTGCTTCATCTCAGGGTTGTGCAAGTGCTGAGTGGGATCCTGTCTTTATTTAAAGTTTGGATATTTTCTTTATTTAAAGTTTGGATATTTTGTTCATCATGAATGTTTGTGCAATCATTTTAATTTTTAAAATCATTGCATTAAAATAGTACTTGTCATGATCGCTGAGTTTTTGGTGCCCTTTTAGATTTTGCATGCCAGTCCTGACCCTGCCTTATTTATCCTAAGAACAGTCCTGTGGGGTGTGCACAGGAGTTACTTCAGTGCCATTTCACCTGTGGTAAGACTCATCTCTCTTATGGGATTCCAAATTTTGTGAGGGCAGCTCTGTACTTCACACTGTTTTAGCCTTTCCAGGTCAACATGTGGTACCTGTTTGTTTATTTGAAAGTGTGGCAATGAGATTGAGAGAAGCTTTTTATTCAGCCATTATGGGGACCATGAACTTGTGAAAACTCCAGACATTACCTCTGATTTTTTTCTGTGAGTGTGCCCTACCTGAGGACCCCACTGAACATCTAGGAAACACATTTTCTCTGCTTTAGAATTATAGTGCTTATTTGATAGGAGCATCACAGAGACTGCCAGATAGAGGAGAATTTGACTGAAAGAAAACCACTCAGAGGACCTAAGGGAGTTCAAATATCGGTTGGGTCCTAGCAAGAATGACTCCCTTGAGAAGGTGTCTTTAAAAACCCATATGCTAATGATTCTGAGATGACTAGAAGATTTGTCTGTATGGGCATGTCATATTCAGAACTTTTTGGAATCACAAATGAGATTGTATATGCAATGTACAATCTTCTTCTCTTAAAATAACAATGTAGCAGTGTCTGTCTTTGAATGTGGCTCCATTTGAGTTAGTGTGATTCAGGTGGACTCATGGCTGGATTCTTATCTTACACCAGGTCATGGGCACTTTCTGTGTCATCTCATTGCACAGATGTGGGAGGAGGGGCGGAAGTTGGTGGTGAGGTAGTAGGTGGGTCTGAGGTCATTCTGTCTGTCTGAGGTTTGAAGACAGAACATGTGAGAATTCTTACCTTGAAGGTATAAGATAAATACATAATTTGAATATTATTCAGCAATAAAAATTAGTTACTAAGCCACAAGAAGTCATGGAAGCACCTTAAATCTGTATTGCTAAGTGATAGAAGCCAACCAGTGTGAAAAGGCTGTATTATCTCAACTGTAAGACATTCTGGAAAAGGCACACCACAGAGGCAGTAAAAAGATCAGTGGTTGCCATGGATTCAGGGAGATGGAGGAAGAGATGAGTAGTAGGTGGAGCATAGAGGATTTTTAGGCAGTGAAACTATTTATATACTATAATGGTGGATATGTAGATTATACACCTGCCAAAATCCACAGAATGTATAACAGAGTGAATCCTAATGTAAATTATTAACTTTAGCTGATAATAAAATATCAATATTGTTACAATTGTAACACATGTCCCACACTAATGCAAGATCTTAATAATAGGGGAAACTCTGTGGGGGGGGGGGTAGTGGGAAGGACTAAGTTAATTCTCTGTACTTTCTACTCGATTTTTCCATAAACCTAAAATCTACTAAAAATAAAGTATTTCAATTAGGAAAAAAGAAGACATAAATAATGGCAGAAAAGGAAGAAAAAAAGAGGAAAAAATAATGAACATGGCCTATGTGACTTATTTTCTAACAAAGGGCTCTAAAAGTCATGTGAGGGAATGGAAGACAAGTTGGACCAAGGTCAAGCCTGGCTCCTTCCCATGTCAACTCTATCACTCAACACACGTCTACTGATTCCATCAACCAGGCTCAGAACTGCAGAAATTCCTCTCCACCCCTCTACCCATCCTGCTTTAGTCAAATGGAACCTTCCATAATATAAGTTATGATGGAAGCTTCTTGACATGGTGTATGTTCCCCTAGGGGTTTCAAGTAAGATCCTTCTCTTTTGCAGGGCATATGAGGTGCCTCAATTGTGTGACAAATACTTTTGTGTACAGGCATAATCCAAACCTTGGCAGACGCTGGGGTGAGGGCGCAGCAACAGGCAAGTGTTCTTGAAGCCTGGCAGTGTTAGATTTAGAAGGACGAGAAGCATTTTACATCCTTAACATAGGATCCCTGGGAAGTGACTCTTTCTGTCTTATTCAGGGCCAGGATTTACGGATAATGACAAAGAAATAAATCCTGTTTACAGAGGGGCTTGCCATGTTCAAGGCACTAATGATGACAACAATAATGAAAATTATAGTGATGAGGAACATGATGATAGCAACATTACAGTAATGTTAATGATGAGCCAGGCACTGATCTAAGAACTTTATAAATATAAACTTACTTAATCCTTACAACAGAGATAAGGTCTATCATTATCCCATTCCACAGATAATGAGTAACTTGGTTAAGATGGCATAGAAAGTAAGAAGCAGAACAAAATTCAAATCTAGTCTTCCAGCTCTAGAATCTATTGCCTTTTCCCCAACCACGTAGTAGCCTCTGATTACCCCCAGGTAACAGCTAACAGTTGTAAGCCCAGGATTGTTCCAGCCCCAGGAGCAGAGAGCAAGTAGTTTTTACCTGGAAATGCTTGCATATGTAAAACCCACTTACATACATACATACATGCTGCAGTAGGCCACATAATGTCCTCCTAAGGATGTCCACATCCTAATCCTCAAAGCTTGTGAATATGTGACTTTACATGGCAAAAGGATTTTGAATATGTGATTAAGTTGATAATATTGAGATGGGAGATGTCCCTGAATTACCCAGGTGGGCTCAGTATAATCACAAAGGTTCTTATAAGAGTGAGGTAGGAGGGTCAGAGTCAGAGAGAGATCAAGAGAGTCAGAGAGACAGAGACAGACAGATACAGAGAGAAAGAGAGAGAGAGAGTGACAGGGAGAGAGAGAGAGAGAGAGAGAGAGACAGAGACAAAGACACACACACACACACACACAAACACAGAATTAGAGAAGACAGGGAGAGAAGTCAGTGCAAAGTGGTTCACGGAATGCAGATAGCCTTTAAAACCTGGAAAAGGCAAAGAAAAGGATTCTCTCCGAGAACCTCCAAAAGAAGTGCAGTCACACTGACACCTTGATTTTAGAACTTCTGACCTTCATAACTGGAAGACACAAAATCTGTGTTCCCTTAAGCTACTAAATTTGTGTTCATTTGTTTTAGTAGAAACAGGAAACTAATATACATATGTAATATATGCACACATTCATCCGTCCATACGTGCAATCTGCATACACATTTACCCACACATAGGCACATGCTTGCTCCTTTAGGACCATACTTACTATAATCTTTCTGTTCTTTGTCTTTCTTCTTAGGGTCTGGTTTCCCCATGTGTCTGCCTATCTTCAAGACCATAACTCCTCCAACCCAGGAGGCCCTAACTGTAGTTCTCCAGCTACCCTATTCATTTGTGGCTTATATCCCCAGGCATGTGGCAGACACTCTGGAACATTCCTAGCTTTATTAGGGGAGGAAGTAGGAGGACAAGTCAGGCTGTGGCTCTACTGGGAAAGTTGGGCGCCCTTCAACTTGTATACGGTAAGTTTCTCTGTAAGTAGGACTTATTTCTTTGTCATTGGTAGTAAAGGACACTCTCCTTTCTATTTATTGCCTCTCTCTTGTCTATCTAAGTGTGGAGTTTGATATTTATCTGTAGTTGGGGTTGTCCAAGGTTATGTCTATTGACCTGGTGTTAATACTGCAAGCTCCTCCTTTCAGTCTGAAATGTGACTTGGTTTGGATGATAAATTATATGGTTGCCCATCTCGACACAGCCTTGACTTAATCCCTAAACATCATAATTCCAGGTTGACTTCTTCCTGCCACCCAGCCCACCCCTGACACCACCTCCCTGAATCACAGATTTGTTACATGGGGCAACCAGACCCTAAGAAGAAGGACAAAGAACAGAAAGATTATAGTAAGTATGGTCCTAAAGGAGCAAGTAGTTTGGCCAATGGACTGTCATGCCAAACTCCTCAAGTTTTTGGAGGAAAATGCTGAGTTTTAAAGAGGTTAAGATAACACAGAAGTCAGTGCCAAAACCAGCCTTGAGCTCAAGAATCCTGCCTTAATCCAGCAATGTTTCCACAAGAAAAAACTGTCCCATCAATTCACACAGCTTAGTGTGCACTGACAAGAATGCTGGCCCAACAGAAGATAGCCTAATGAAGGAGGATATGCACCAACAAAATATCTGCACACCTCGCCAGGCCTGAAACTTAAATACTTGGGATTTTGCATTCCCTTTTCTGAGAGCATGATTTCCCTGCTCAACAATCTTTGCTATTGTTATGTACTGAATGTTTTCCCTCATCTGTTGAAGCTCTAACCTCCAGTGTGGCTGTATTTGGAGATGCAATCTTGAAGGAGGTAATTAAGATTAAGTATGTTCATAAGGGTGGGGCCTTGATCCTGTAGGATTAGGGTTCTTTTAAGAAGACACACCAGGGAGCTCTTGATCTTTCTCTTTCTCTGTGCAACTGTACCAAGGAAAGGCCAAGTGAAGACACAGCAAGAAGGTGGCTGTCTATAAGCCAGGAAGCAAACCTGCACCAGAACATGATTGACTGGCATCTTGATCTTGGACTTCCAGAATTGAAAACCATGAGAAAATAAATGTTTCTTGTCTCAGCCACCCATCCTGGGATATTCTGTTATAGTGATGTGAACTAACTGATACAACTGTTTCCCGATGAGTCCACATTTTTGTGGGCCTTTAAGCCTTTCAACATGTTTCCTTTTTTTCTTGTGGTCTTTTACCCTTCCACTCATGCACCATAAACTGTTCCCAACTCATTCAATAGAGCCCCAGTTTCTCTTAATGGTGTTCCTGGCTGCACAGTTTTTACTCACTTTCCATGGCCCTCTACCCCAAAGCCACCCTTCCCAGCTCCACAAGTTAAAGACCTGCTCCAGACTGAGGCCTAGCTGGAAGATTGCTTTGCCCATGAACCTTTCCTTGACCCTTGTCCAGATTTATCCTTCTGCCTCTAATGCTAGAGTAAGGTGGGGTTTCACAATAGCCATGTGTAGTGAGTTGTATAACGTCCTCCCCAAATTCATGTCTACCTAGAACCTCAAATGTGACCTTACTCAAAAATAGGGTCTTTGCAGATGTAATCAAGTTGAGGATCTTGAGATGAGATCATCCTGGGGTTTGAGTAGACCTAAAGTCAGTGACTGGTGTCCTTATAGCAAGAGGAAAGGGCACAGAGGCAGAGGGGAAAGGATCATATGAAGATAGAGGAAGAGACTGGAGTGCTGTAGCCACAAGCCAAGGACACCAAGAACATCCAGAAGCTGAAAGAAGCAAGGAAGGATTCTCCTCTAGAGCCTTTGAAGGGAATATGACCCTACTCGCACCCTGATTTTGAATTTTTGGCATCTAAATTTATGTGAGAATACATTTGTGTTGTTTTTACCAATCAAGTGTGTGGTAATTTGTTATGGCAGCCCCAGAAAACTAGTATCCAGCCAGGCTCGGTGGCTCAGCCTGTAATCCCGCGCCTTTGGGAGGCTGAGGTGAGCGGATTGCCTGAGCCCGCGGGTTTGAGACCCGCCTGGGCAAGTGAGACCTCATCTGTACAATAAATAAAAAAATTAGCCGGGCATGGTAGCACGCGCCTGTAGTTCCAGCTACTTGGAAGGCGGAGGCAGAAGGATCGCCGGAGCCCAGCAGTTCGAGGCTGCGCACTCCAGTCTGGGCTACAGAGTGAGACTCCAACTCAAAAAAAAAAAAAAAAGAAAACTGGTATCCATATATCAATATCTGATTTCACACCTGCCCTTCAGGACCTCCCCTAGCTCCCTACACCAAGAAAGCTTACAAGCACATAACACTGTGTTGAATCAAAGTGGATGCCCCCAGGCTGTTCTCTCTCACTGCCTCCTTGCTCAGGGGCCCAGCAGATGGGTCTGCATTTTGCAGCACGGAGTGTGTGTGTGCCTGGAATGTGCGAAATGCTGGTGGACCTGGATGTTAAAATTTCCAACCAGCACCTGAGTTTCTCCATCATATAGTTATGACTTGTCTCTTAGAAATGTTCTTAAGATTCTCATAAAATGGTTCTAGGAGAATTTAATATTTTCCTCTAGAAACTGTTTCTCAGCTCTTCTAAGTCTCAGTCTTCCAGACAGGTGACTCTGAGCATGTTTTGGATATTGTCACACATATGTCTCTCAAGAGTGGCCCCCGGACTCATGTCTGCAGACTTTTGAGAGCAAGTGTTTTAAGTAGAACTGCAGGAGCAGAGGAGACACCTCAGGCGACTACAGAGCCAGCAGGAGCATATTCACTTGTGATCAGTGTTTCCTGAGATTTTCACCTTCGTCCTGAGAGCATAAGGGACCAGTGCGGGCTTAGCTCCAGCATGGCACATGGGGGTGAGAGCCAGGAGATTCAGGTTATCACTGTTAATGTGACTCTGTCTGTACCCAGAGAGGGGAGGACCAGGAAAATTTCCACTACAAGTGAGTTCTGAGCATTATAGAAAATGTCAAAACTTATTTAAAAGTAAATTTTAGATGAGCACTGTATAAGCTCAGAGAAAATGTATAAGCTGAGGGAAAATGACTCTGTTGATAAGTAAACCACTTGGCAGTTTCCAAAAGTCCACCTCTATCCTCCCAAGATTAATAAGCATCCATGTTTTAACACCTGGGAATGACAGTATACAGAAATTGCATCCTCAGAATGTTGGGTTTTCACCAATGTTACATGTTATTTATATGTCATTAACATGGAATGATAAGTGCATTAGTCAGGATGTTCTATTAGCAAGAAAAAATAATACTTATTTTTCATTGAGTGCTCACTCTCTTAGAGGTAATGCACAAAGTGCCTTATAAACATTATTTTGTTTAATCTCCAAAACAAGTCTATGAGGAAGGTTTGTCCATTTTACAGGTAAAGAAACTGGGGGTTCGAAAGGTAGTGCTATGGTATGAATATCTGTGTCCTTCCCCATTTCACATGTTGAAATCCTTTCTCCCAAGGTAATGATATTGGGAGGTGGAGCCTTTTGGAAGATGATTGAATCATGAGGATGGAACTCATGGATGAGATTAATGCCTTTATGAGATCACCCAAGGGAGCCCGTTTGCTTCTTCCACTATGTGAGAACACAGTGAGAAAATAGCATCTATGAGCCAGAAAGTTGGCCCTCACTGGTACAGAATCTGCTTTAACTTTGAACTTCCCAGCCTCCAGTTTTGTGAGAAATATGGTTCTGTTGTTTATAAGTTCCAAGTCTAAGGTATATTGTTATAGCACATGACCTGGTAAGCTCTGATGTGGTCCAACAATCCTTTTCAGCTACAAGACCTCCAAGCATTAAATATTAATCAGTTGAAGTTAGAGTTGACATGGAAGTTGGCACATCTTTGCCTTCCGGGTAATATGATGCTGGTCCATAGGCTACTTAAACCATAAGTATGAGCTGATGCAGGGAGTAATAGATAAGATAAGGGAGTATTCTAGAAATGTGCCTAGCACTCAGGTGGACCCATTCAGAGGGGTTGGCACCTGGACCCCACATGCTACTTCCTATTGGGGCATCCACTTGGGGCATCAGATGCTGGTCACCATTGCCTGTTTCACAATTCAGCTGAACAAGAAGGCAAAGGTTATAAATGCAGCTGTCCCAACTCCAGTGGCCTCAGAGGCCACATGCACAACCTGGTTTGACTTTTCCATCCTCATCTTCAACTGGCTAATTCTATCTGTTGTTCTAGTGTAGAAGAAAGACACTGAGTCTTAGAGTGAGAGTAAGCAGAGTGTGGCTCTTTGAATGTACAACTTACTAGTACCATGGTCATAGGCATCTTATCTAATTTCTCTAAGTTTTTGCTTTATCTTTACTTTATCTTTACTTTAAAATGGGTCTGCTGCGAGGATTAGAACTGACAAGACACATACAATTCCTAACATAGAAAATGCAGATTCAATAAATGGTGAGTTAAAGTTTTAGCTGTGATTGTTCAGAGTTATGTTCTCTGTCTCTGTATTTTATTTCTTAAAGTAGATAGCAAATTCCTGAAAAAGGAAGGCATTCTTCAGAGCTCCTAACAGATTGCTTTGTACATAGTAGGACCTAATAAACACTGTCCCTGAGTCATGGTTGATATTACTCATTTTTAATTTTGGTCTTAGTTGACCTGGATTTGTTTTCTTTTGTCCTCAACCTTGAATACAGGCTAGAATCCCAGAAAATAGTTTAAAACAATAAATGAACAGGGGCCAGTTTCCAAAGGCCTACTGTGGTAGAGCTTAATGTTAAGATTCCCAACCAGCACCCTAGTTTCTCTACTTGTCATGACTTGTCTCTTAGACATGCTCTCAAGATTCTCAGAGTATAGTTCTTCTAGAAGAATTTAATATTTTTCTCCAGAAAATGTTTTTCTCAGGTCTTCTAAGTCCTAGCCTTTTAGAGGTTAAGTAACTCTGAGCATGGTTTGGAGATTGTCATACAGATATGCCTCATAAGTGTCCTTAAACCCACATCTTCCTGCTTTTACAGCAATTGTCTTAAGTAGAACCAGAGGAGCAGAGAGGGCACCTGAGGTGACCACAAAGCCCACAGGAGCAGATTCACTTGTGAATAAAGTTTCCTGAGATTTTTAAATTCTCAGGGGATGAGAACTTTATCATCTTCCATAGTTTGTGTATGAAACTAATAGTTGGAGGTGTACAAAAACTTGCGTGGGAACCTTCCTAGGAAGACTGAACTTGGGAGGAAATTGGAGTGGAGGGGGTTAAACAGTACAACAGTTTTGCATTCTGCACAGAGCTCTGTGTCTCTGGACACAGTGATTTCCCTCTGACATCTTTTGGGAGACAGGCCGAGGCATACTTGCCCTTACTTTAGTGGGGACTTCCAAAAGCCTGCTGACGTTTTCATGTTGGGGTATGCCAAAGAAAGTCAAGAAACGTTATTTTATTTCAAAAGAAGTAGATGACCCTTGACAGTCTTCTTCATTCTGAGTCACATTCATGGAATTTTTAGGTGACATATTCAAGAGGATATGGCTGAAGATCTGATTTCAGAATCCCCAAATACATGAACATATTTGTTTGGGAACTTGTGGTGACTTTTAATGAATATTATTATGCTGGTAAAACATAAACCAAAACAACAACAAAACAGGAAAAGTGCTGCCCTATGCCCATAAGAATCTAATGCTGACTAATTTTGAAAGCATAAAGGGAATCATACAATCCACACAAACCTGAAATTGAGCTAGGAAGAACTGGAAGAGGAACTATGAGAAATATTAATTAAATTTACAAGTTTAAGTCTAGACTTGGAAAGGTCAGACATGTTTTCCTTAAGGTCATGGTTCTATCAGCAGTAACTTTAAGAATAACAGGGTTGGGCCTTCTACCCTCATCCCTACATCATTACCTTTTGAAGTGGGGAGACATCTTTAAGGTCATCAGAAGAAAGCTAATGGGATTATGATCTGCCTTTCATGTGTCTCAAACACCAATCATGTGCAAACACTAGAAGTTCAGAAGGAAGATTTGTTATGCTCAGGCATTTGCTCATGCAGTTTTAATACCAGTCAGTGATTATTGATCATTTAATGAAGCTGTTCATGGATTTCCAGTATTCCTCCAGAGTTCTTTTTAAAAAGATGAAGATTCTCCTGAGAGCTTTACCATTTCACTACTTTCAGAACAACCATGAGTTCACACCAACCTTGGCAAACTGCTTATACAGGCAATCTCAGCTTCCTCCTCCCTGGTCTCTTCCCGCTCACTTCTGAGTATTCCTTGTAGCTAGGGAAGGCCATGGGACATAAGTTCTTCCTGAAAAAGGGACATGTAGTCTTTTGCATTCCTTTTCTCCTTTTTGCTACCAGAGATGCAATGCCTAGACTATGGTAGTCACTTGTACTCTCTGGTAAGGAGTGAAATATGTTCCTTCCAAATTCATATGCTGAACTCCCAACCCCTAATGTGACTGTATTTGGAAATAGAGTTTTCTGTAAGTTTGAGTAAAGACTAGTCTTAACTATGACCAGTCTAGTCTTTTCATCTCTGAAAGTTCAGACTCAAGTGGTCCAGGGAATTGGCCCCTCCAAGGTTAGATGTGCTGCCCCATGTTTAAAGACTCCATTGCATTTGAAGTCAGCTTCTCTCTTTGTGCTTCTTGGGGCACAGAGTTGCAACTGAATTGTAATAAGGAGATATGTCTTCTTCAGCTTTGGCTGCATCAGAAAGAAGATATAAATTCCTTAGATGTTCTTATCAAAGGAAGATGAAAGAGAAATGGAGAAAGCAGGAAGGAGGGAGGGGTGTCTGCCTGCCATTGAATGCCACACAAAACTGAATGGAAACAAGAACTAGCATTTATTGCTGCCCTCTTTTTGCCAGGCGACATCACCAAATACTTTCCACATATTGCCTTATTTAGTTCTCAGAATAACCCTATGCTCCAGGCACCATTATTATCCCCATTTCACATATGAGAAACCCGAGGTTTAGAGAGATTCAGCAACTTGCTCAAGGTTGCGCAGACCTCAGGTGGCAGAGTCAGGATTAAACTTTCCAGGGCCTTCACACTTCCAGCTCCTTCTCTCTCCTCTGGGACAGTTTGTGACTAACCTTACATTTGGGAACATTGAAAAAACAGACTTCGTGTATTTTTAAATGAAGAAAAATGATAGTGTTACTCCTCAATGTCTCTGATCTGGGGTTTGTGAACTCAAATAGGTTTGCATGACAAAATCCACTGATTTGGAATGAAAGTGGATTTCTGATCCCTGTAGGGGACTCACATATAACTAAGGGATTGTGGCTATAGTCTCTTCAAAATACAAGAATAATATTTTCCTGGATAATGTCTTCATCCACTCCCCTCCTGTTTTGCAAGCCTTTGGAGAAAATGTGGTAAAAAGGACTGAAACAGGAAAGCTAATCAAATCAAAACCACACGCCCTACCTCCCAAATGATCATACTAGTGTTTGCTAATGTGAGTCCATCCTGTTCAAAGTTTAGTACCTCATCCAAGGGCTCCACAGTTACCTTCCCTTACTTCCCACTGTTTATCACAGTTGGATTGCAAAAGCCAATTTACTTTGTGATTTCTCCTCTGTGAGATCTCTACCATCTATTTTTAAATTTGTCTCACAGTACAGTTGGGCTCCTCATCACAAAGTGTTGGCTCCATGATGCTGGTGGAACGTTGTCCCTGAGAGGGACCTTGTCCTCCAGCCTCACTGCATCCTCTGGACCAGACAAGAGGTCACTGGAAGACCTGAGTCCTTGAATATACCTTCAACTCTTTCTCTCTCCTCTGGGGGCAGTTTCTGATTAACCTTACATTTGGGGGCATTTAGAAAACAGATTTCCTTGTCTAAAATGAAGAAAAATGATAATGTTACTCCTCAGTGCCTTTGATCTGGGGTTTGTGAACCTAGATTTACCCAGAGGAAAGACAAGTGCTTTCATCATCTGACCGTCCATCATCATATCTCTTGTGGGTCAAAGCTGGAGGCCACACTTGCTAGGCCTTTGGGAGAATGAGCACATTGTCCCTTGACAAGAAGAAAGAAAGGTTTCAAGAACACCTTTAGAGAATGAAGGGCAGTCTGGGTCAACAATATTTTTATTGGCATGATATTGGTTCTAATAAAAGAAGGAAACAGAGTACATAAAACACAGGGAACATAAAAGAAAATAGAATTCTAGAATGGTTTTGACCATAACTGTCTAATATTCAAAGAGGTCTTTCTTAATGGGAGGGTTCATTGCTCATCTGTCTTACTTTCTTATAGTTCTATAAGTTAACAGGCAAATAAAATATGCCTACCAGCACTCGTTTTCTACTCTGCTGGCAAAGGTTGGAGTATTTTTTTTTAGCCTGCTTTAAAAATGTTCTCTTTTTATTGATGCATATAGATGTACATAGTTTGGGGGTACATGTGATAATGTAATACATTCAAATAATTTGTAAAGATCAAATCAATATATGTGGGATATCCATCACCATAAATATTTGCCTTTTCTTTATGCTAGAATTCTCTCAATTCTTCCCTTCTAGCAATAAAAATGTTCTTATTTCCTCCCACCGTATTTTCTTTAAATGGACTGAGCAGATTTTTTTTTACTGATATTTGAGCAACTTTATCCATCAGTGATTGAGATGTAATGTGATCTGTTTAATTGCTAATGAATTCACAGAGTTGCATATTCTCCTGGACCAGTAGAATTTGCCAGAAGAAGGAATAAGAGAAAGCAAGCAAAGAAATACTTCAGTCCATGGGCCATGAATGCTTGTACATCAACTGCTACCTTCTTATATGTGGCTCTCTGGTCAGTTAGTTATCTTTGGGCATAGACTGAAAAACACCAGTAAAGCCCCCTGCCTATTCCTAGCTCTGTGGTCTCAGCTCAGATGCCGGCTGAGCTACCCATTGCCAAAGTCCGTCACCCAGTTAGTTATTTTTGTTTCCTTTGGATTCATTTCTCCCCTGTGTATTTATTTCTGTAGGCTACTGTGGAAAACACAATACCTCTCATTGCCTGTCTCTTTAAAGTCAGAATGTTAAAATTTTTTAAGCAGCAAGGCAAAACTTTATTCAATATTGTGGAGGAGCAGATTCTGAAGTCAGTGGGATAGGGAAAGGAGGTGAGAAGGAGCTAGTAGCTGAGATTTATTGAGCGCCTATTATGTGGTGAGGGTTTTATGCCTCTTAGCTTATTCACTCCTCACAATGATTTAATCTGCATTTTTTTGGATAAAGATTGCAAGTCAATTCTTGACGAGTATATGTCATTTCTCCAACAACACACAAGTAGTGAGTTGAGGTATCAGACACTGAAGCCTCTATTCTATTTATTGCTCCCAAGATCCATTTCATCTTCTTGATTATGATGATATCTGTCCACCTTAACCAAAGGGTGCATTTCAGTAAAGATTACATGAGGGGATGCACACAAAAGTCTGTAAACTCTGAAGCCCTGTACAAAAGCTAGTCCATGTTGCTTTCTACATGTAAATGCTGTTAGTTCCTGGAAGTTCAGTCACTTTTGCAAAGTAGATTGAGCAAGGTCCTGTGGTGTATGAGGCTGGCCACAAGGCAATGTCATGAAGCCATGAGGCCATTTCCCTGAAGGTGCACAAGGTAAGGGTGTCCTGTGGGGGACTTTGACCGTGTTTGTCAATTTTAGGATCAGGAGGCTCCCTATTACATAAAGACTTGTCACATCCTTGTCAATCCCTCATTAGAACCTGGAAAGGCATTATTTCCATTTATCAGTATGGGATGGCCTAATCCTGAAGAAGCTGGAAGGCATTCAGGGCAAATCTTCATGGCTTAAGTGTTATTTCTAGAATATTCCTTATATGTTAAGGAACACCTTCTTCTTCTGAGAGGCTAATTTCTCATGGCTTGTCAAACAAAGCAGGCTATTTTATTTACATGTGAAGAGAGGGTGTAGGTTGTAAATGGGTGTTAATATACCCAAAAGGGCTACTCTGTAACAGATCTGGCTGAAGAGGCTTGTGAACCTAGAAAGGTTTGCATGACAAAATCAAGTGATTCAGAACCAAAATGGATTTCTGCTTTCTGTAGGAGACCCACATATGGGATTGTGGCTATGATCTCCTCTCCCTACATCGTTTAGCTTTGGGTCGAAATGCCTTGGGCTTCACAGGCAGACACAACAGATGTCAAAGCCATCACTTTCTGGGCACATCTGCTCTAGGTGAAAGGTGTGGTTAAAGAGCAAGAGTTGTCAAGCCTCCAAGGCTTACTAAGTGCCAGGCTCTCTACTAAATATGTGATGTACATTCTATCCCTTTTTGTCCTGGCAAGTGCCTGTGCAAAAGAGGCACTAGTTCCAAGAGAACCTGGGACTCAGAGGAGGTTAAGCAGTTTGTCCAAAGTATACAAGCGGGAAGTTCAAGAACAGGAAAGTCTGATTTCAGAGCTTCAGGTTTTAAACACCAGCTTAGGGCTGGTGCTTAACTCACCATTTGAATTGGATGTTTGCTTCAAGTAAGTTAATACCACTGCTTTTACCAAAGTAAAGGATAATCCATCCATTAAAAATAATAATTTTTGTGCATTATTTTCCAAACATTTTTGACAACACCTCACAGGAAAAAATATATTT
>CAUYQG010295336.1:0-19523 GCA_963574415.1 Tarsius wallacei | reverse complement strand
GCAGTGTGGCGAATCCTAAAAGCTCTAAATACCAACCTCCCATATGACCCCGCGATCCCCCCACTGGGCATATACCCGGTAGAACGCGCGTCGGGCCCGCGCCCGCGGGGGGGGGCGCGGGGGGGGGGGGGGGGGGGGGGGGGGGGGGGGGGGGGGGGGGGGCCCCCCCGCACGACCGCCGGCTGCCCCTGGCCTTCCGACAGGCCGTGTGTCGAATGGTCAACTCTCTTTTGTCGCTTCAGATGGACGGCTTTCAGAAAAGGCACCAGCAGTCGAAGGACGGGCACCATCGCCGACGTTAAAAGCATGTTGTAGGGACCCGAAGGTATTCGCTTTCGTTTAACTGTGGATCATTGCGTAAGAGGAGCAGCGCTTACGTCTCGAATGCCATTAGGGTCGCTTGGTTTTTATGCATAGGTTTCAACTTTTAACATTGCTAGTTACAGAACTCATATTACAGCTGGGCCCATCATGCGTGCGCTTTGCTGGTCGTGGTCCTGATTCTTCTGAAAACGGTTATTTGTTAAACACGACGTAATAAAAGAACCACCTTGGGACAAACCCTTGAGTTTGTAATTTAATGTGAGAATACACGTGAATTGGATGGTCGCTTGCTCCCACAGTAGTTTAGGCTTGGAGGCTAATTCCACTTTACATTTAAAGCGGCTTGCCGGTAAACACTTGGTGTGCTGGGAGAGGCAGAGTCGCAACAGTCGCTGCACTGGCAGCCTGGCTATTTGAGCCTCCAGCCTCTGTTGAGTCAGGTGCTGCATTACTCATACCCCTTAGTGGCATGCCAGAAATTGTCGAGGAATAGTTTATTTAACCCGCAGAACACCCAGATTAGCTCTTAACAACAGACCTGAGCCCTACCCTGGAAAATTCTAACCAAGGATTTGGGCATCTGGATTTTAAAAAATACTCTCATGTGGGTTTGATAACCATCGCTTTAGTGACTTACTAAATAGATGTGTTTTAGAAATTCTAAAATATTTATGAGACAAGTAGTGTTCTTCCTTGATTTCCTTATGATTTCAAAGTAAGCTGCTTGGGAGCAACTTTTAAAAATAATCCAAAAGATCGTGTTTGCTTAGGCCAGGAAGTTTCACTGCCACTCAGAAACCCCTGGACTGACCACTCCAGGTTTAAGGATGAGGCTTGATGTGGGGAGACACAAAGTGCTTGGATGCAGCTTCACAATCCCCAGAGCCATGCATGGTGTATTGTTTCCTGTTGGGTTCAAAGTCTTCCTGGCAGGCTTTAAGGAGAAATTAACTTCAAGCCTGTTCAATAGATACAGTAGGCTAAATTATTTTTACTTGCAGTGAGGGGTAATATTACATTTATGAGCTTTATTTTGGAAAGAGTACCTTGCTGGAAATAAGTGTAAATTATACCCTCCCAATAACCCTTTGCTTATAAGTAAAGAATGTGTATAATTCAGGCCTACAGTTTGTACATTAATATGCAGTACCCAGATATTTGCACTATAAATGAGGGCTTTTAGACCCACTTTACCAGAGAGTCAAAAAGGTAAAAGATGAGAGAATCGCTTTGGTATTCAGGTATGAGCAAAGTGTGGTGAACCCAAATCTAGTCGGACTTAATGATGGCTTTAGGCAAAGAAATAGGTTCAACTGTCATCTATTTCCTAGAAGTTATTTTTCATTTTATATGTAAGTGTCTCACTGCAACATTTGGCAAAGAAAGTGTTTGAGTAGGAGACAAAATTAAAAAATAAAAAAACACTATAAGTTAAAAATATAAAGCCATATGTATGTAGTCCATGACTTTAACACCTTGAATTTGTGTATATTGTTTGAACAGAAAGCCAGGAGTCTCAGGATGAATCGGTCTAGATCTAGACCAGATGGTGGTGGTGAAGAAACCTCATCTCAAGACCATAATCATGGTGAAAATGAGAGAAGATGGCAGCAGGAGCGTCTCCACAGAGAAGAAGCCTATTATCAGTTTATTAATGAACTCAACGATGAAGATTATCGGTTAATGAGAGATCATAACCTTTTAGGCACCCCTGGTAAGAAACAGGCACAAGAGGAGACCCCTTTTTTAATCATTAGAGGGAGGAATTTCAGAATAAGGGGCTTTGGTATTTTCCCCCCTTCTTCCCTTTCCCAGAATATAACGAATTGTTTTTGTGAGTTTAGGAACTTTTTAATATGACAAAGTAGAAAAATCACTGGCTTGCTTCTGTATTTTATAAGTGGGTGAGAATACCAAACACGGAGCACTATTATACAAATGCCAAACTCACAGGCTAATGTACATAATAGTGTTAAATATTCACATATGTAGTCCTATTTCTCTTAAGTAGTGTTTTTACAAATAAAATATGATTTAAAACCCAGTTGTAATTCATCTGGGATGTTACAATTTATTTATTCAGCTGAGTTAATAACCTCAAAAGCTCCATGTGCTCATTAAGTTTTTACAAATGAACTAACAGAAATTTGTATGTTTATATATCATATGTTTGTATATTGATGACCCATATATTGAAGTCAAGTAAAGATTTGAAGTTTTCTCTATAAATGCTTTCTTCTTAGTTTCTTTTTAACTGACAAAAATCCATAGAATTATAGCTTATAGGTTCCTAAATGTGTCAACCAAGAACACTTTACCAATTATTCAAATTAAATCTTATTTTAATAACTTTTATTGCTGGACATGGTGGTGTGCTCCTGTAATCCCAGTGCTTTGGGAGACTGAGGGGGGAGGATCACTAGGGTTCAAGAATTCGAGACCAGTTTAAGCAACATAGCGAGACCCCATTTCTTCAAAAAAAATTAAGTACGGTGGCACATGCCTATAGTCCCAGCTGCTCAGAAGGTAGAGCCAGGAGAATTGCTTGAGGCCAGGAGTTTGCAGCTGTAGTGAGCTATGATCACATCACTGCACTCCAGCCTGGGTGACAGAGCAACACCCTGTCTCTGAAAACTAAAAGCTGCTAATTTAAATAAAACAATAGGTGGAACACAAGCAAATTGATGCATATTTATGCAAAATTTGAATATTTTTAACTGTCTTCAATTTATAGAACATATGAAAATAATAAGACACTGTCTTCCATAGGTTGCTAAAGATTAGTCTTACCCTTCATGAGTTCTCATAAAACTTGATAATTACAAATTCTTAAATGAATAAATTTTAATTGTTCTAGGAGAAATCACATGGGAAGAACTACAACAGCGGTTAGATGCGATCAAGGAGCAGCTTGCCTCTCAGCCTGGCTCGAGAAATGGATCAAATAGCAGAGGTACAGTGGAGGCCTCTATAAGGAACAGGCTTGGTTGGAGCAACTGCAGAGGGGTATTCCTGCACCTGTACAATGTTTGCTTTTCATTTCTTCCAGTGTTAATGTGGTATTCCTTCATGTGAATGCTGTATGCAAAGCGGTGTGGGAAGGAAAGCCTCATGGAGCCCACCCAGTGAACAGAATGGTTCTACAGCTGTGCTGTCCAGTGTATTGGCTGCTAGCCAACTTAAAGAAATTTAAGGTTGAGTTCCTCATTCATACCAGCCACATTTAGGCACTCAGTAGTCACGTGTGGCTAAAGGCTTCTGGATGGGACAGCACAAATGCAGAACATCTCCATTGCTGTAGGAGGTTGTATGGGACATTACTGCTGCAGGGTATCTGCATGATCAAGCTAAGTCACAGCCACGTCCAGGTTCTAGCCGGCCCGAAGGAGGTTCAGGCACTAGCCTGACAGTAAGATGTGTCACTTCCTCTCCCTTTTCACTGGTGGGACCTTAGTCACCTACTTAGACTAACCGCCAGGCCGTCCACATGCTCATTTCCGTTGCTTTTATGATGAAAAAGAGTAAGACCAGTTTGAGTAGATAATTTGCAAACTCTTTCACATGTACCATCATCACTATACTCTAGTTGGTCAAAGGAGGAAGGAGCATTTAGAATGATTGATGTTTACCGGCTTTTTTACTTGTACCTTTTTTCAAATTAAAATTATTCATTGTGTTTAGATATGTAAGTTGTACTATATTGATACCATTGCTGAAACTGATCTTTTGAACGTTTTAACGGAAAAAATACTCATCAAATGTATAATGGCTCATCATCTTTAAAATATGGCCAAGGTTGACTGGGCTTGGTGGCTCACGCTTGTAATCCCAGCACTTTGAGAGGTGGAGGTGAGAGGATTGCCTGAGCCCACGGGTTCAAGACCAGCCTGGGCAACTTGGTGAGACCTCATTTCTACAATAAATCAAAAGATTAGCTGGGTGTGGTGGTGCACTGTAGTTTGGCTACTTGGAAGGCTGAAGTGGAAGGATCACCTGAACCCAGCAGGTTGAGGCTGTGGTGGCCATGAGCATTCCAGCCTGGGCAACAGAGTAAGACTCCAACTCAAAAAAAAAAAAGCACCCAAAAACCAAAATAACAATATATGGCTAAGATTGCTGTTTTGTTTTATGGGCACCACCAGCTGATTGGTAGCTTTAACTTCAACATTTAAAACATGCGCGAAATTGCAGGAGCGAAATGAAGCCAGAGCAGTCTCGTTTAATAGCTGTTTTTGACTGGACTTGGTGGCCTGTAATCCCGTGCTTTGGGAGGCTGAGGTGAGTGGATTGCCTGAGCCTGCGCGTTCGAGACCCACCTGGGCAACTTGGCGAGACCTCATCTCTACAATTAAAAAAAATAAAAAAATCAGCCGGGCATGGTAGCGCGTGCCTGTAATTCTGGTTACTTGGAAGGCTGAGGCAGAAGGATCGCCGGAGCCCAGCAGGTCGAGGCTGCGGTGGCCGGGAGCGGCCACTGCACTCCAGTCTGGGCGACAGAGTGAGACTCCAACTAAAAAAAAAAACCAAAAAACCCCCAAAAAACAAAATAGCTGTTTTTGAATAGTACAGATTTTAACACTGACATCTATATAGTTAATATGTTGATGCTTTTCATTGTGTCTTGCACTTTATATAATCCACTGGTTATAAATGGAAAATTTAAGCTTGGCACAGTGGCATTATCATAGTCAAATAAGTTTATCTGGGACAAATTTATTTCTAAATGGATTCATTGAACAGTATTAATTGAGAGTCTGATTTGTACAAGGTACTGTTGAAAAGGCTGGGTATTTAACAGTGACTCAAACAGTTCAAAAATCTTTGTCTTCATGGAGCTCACATTTTAAGGGTGAATAGAAAAATGCATTTCATTATGTGTAACAGCTAACATGCATGGACTACTTCCTGTGTGCCAGATATTATGCTAATTATTTTATATACAGTGCCTTATAACCCTGTGAGATTGATACTATCATTATCTCCAATTTACAGACAAGGATACAGCCATAGAGAACTTAGATAACTTGCCTACAGTCCCCTAGCTTCACAAAAAAACAAATACAGTAGTGTTCCGATATTATATTCAGAAAGCCAGATTTCTTGATATGTACATTTTTGGTAGCTCCTGAGAGATATGATGAAATTCCTAAAGTTACAAGGTATCTAATTGCAAATGTGTTGATTGAGTTGGCTTTTCCAGCAAGATTCCACAAATACAGGATGAATTTTACATAGTTTGCCACTGTATTTCATTAATATTACCATATTGATAAAACAATTTTGGTAGTGGATATATTTCTCATTTACCTTAATATTTTACCAATAATGGGCAGATGGAAAGCAGGAGTGAGATTTCCAGAGCTTTGCATAAACAGTTTTTAAATAGCATTTAAAGTTTTGTAATTATGTAAGGAGTATTTTAATTTTTATCATATGCATATAGTATATACTTTTCTTTTAGAAAGTTCAGTGGGTTTTTTTTTTGCCATTTTATTTAATTTTAAAACCCTTTTTTCTGCACACTTATTGCCATTTTTAAATCCATTACAATTCACAGATGTTCTTTAATTTAGTACAAACTTTGTTTTTCTTACAAGCTTTCAATAAAGCTCTAAAGCATATTTAGGAATTGCTCTTAGGTTGGTTTGATTTGCTTTCCAGACGCAGAAGTCCCTCGAGAAAGTTCAAATGAAGATTCTTTGCTAGAATGGTTGAACACCTTTCAGCGCACAGGAAATGCAACTCGAAGTGGACACAACGGGAACCAAACTTGGAGAGCTGTGAGTCGAACAAACCCGAACAGTGGAGAGTTTCGGTTTAGTCTGGAAATCCATATAAATCATGAGAATAGAAGATTTGAAATTCATGGAGAAGATCATACAGGCATTCCACTTTCAGATATTAACAGAGATCACACTAGAAGTAGGCAACAAAGGTCAACTAGTCCTGTGGCTAGGCGAACAAGAAGTCAGACCTCAGGGAATTTTAGTAGTAGTGGTTCCAACATTCCAAGGACTAGGCTGGGTTCAAGGGGGCAGAATTCAGTTGAACGATCTTTCTCAACACTGGGAAGGCTGAGAAATGGAATTGGAGCAGTTGGCATTCCTAGAACTAGCGTGCCACATACTAATTTCAGTAGTCACACAAACCAGACGAGTGGTAGTGAACTCAGGCAGAGGGAAGGGCAACGATTCGGAGCAGCACATATTTGGGAGAACGGGGCTAGAACTAATGTGACCGTAAGAAATACAAACCAAAGATTAGAGCCAATAAGGTTACGATCTGCTCTCAGTAGTCGAAGCCGTTCACCAATTCAGAGACAGAGTGGCACTGTTTATCATCATTCCCAAAGGGAAAGCAGACGATCTGCCAGGAGGAGAGGTATAACTCGAGTCTTTCTAGAGCAAGGTAGAGAACGCAGAGGCACTGCATATGCTCCGTTCTCTAACTCAAGACTCGTGTCGAGAATCACAGTAGAAGAAGGAGAAGAGACCAGAAGTGCAGCACGAAGACATCCAACAATCACACTGGACCTTCAAGTGAGAAGGATTCGTCCTGGAGAAAACAGAGATCGGGATAGTATTGCCAGTAGAACTCGATCTAGAGTCGGGCTAGCGGAAAACACAGTCACAATCGAAAGCAATAGTGGGGGCTTTCGTCGAACCATTTCTCGTTTAGAGCGGTCAGGTATTCGAACCTATGTTAGTACCATCACAGTTCCTCTTCGTAGGATTTCTGAGAATGGACTTGTTGAGCCATCGTCAGTGGCTTTTCGGTCAATTTTAAGGCAGATTATGACTGGGTTTGGAGAAATGAATTCTCTAATGGAGGCTGAATCTGAGTCAGAGATTCAGAGAAATGGCACCGTTAATGACAGCAGCCAGCAGCCTAGGGAAGGCTTCTCTCCAGACAGCACTGAGATACATGGTGAAAACGAGACCACCCGGTCTCACGCTCGAAACGGCGGAGGTAGAGGTGCCAGGCAGCTGCGAGATTCAGACAGTTCGGTCGAGACGGGAACGCTACCTGTTCTTCACCTTGCACACTTTTTTTTACTCAATGAAGGTGGTGACGATGACAGAATACAGGGTTTAACCAAAGAGCAGATCGACAATCTTTCCACGCGGCACTACGAGCACAGCAGCATCGACAGTGAGCTAGGCAAAATCTGTAGTGTTTGCATCAGTGACTATGTAACTGGAAACAAGCTCAGGCGATTACCTTGCATGCATGAATTTCACATTCATTGTATCGACCGATGGCTCTCAGAGAACTGCACTTGTCCTGTCTGTCGGCAGCCTGTCCTAGGGTCCAGTATAGCCAACAATGGGTGAACTGCTGGCATCCGCTCAAGTACTGTATTTCAGTCGAGCAGACTGTTCAGGCATTGTTTGGCTGAGTTATTTGTGATGACAGATGAAAAACAGGATGAGAAATAACAGATTATATATAGTTTGAACTATTTTTTGTGTGCTTTTTTAACTTGTTAAAAAGAGGAAGTTTATATAAAATTTAAAATGCAAATGTTAAATTATCCAAAACTACAGAATAGTTAATATTGCTAGAACCAAATAACCTCTAAAATGTTTTTATTTTGATAATTTTGTCATGCTAAGCACTTTTGTATCTGCACAATTCACTAGGTTAAAAATCAATCTCCTTTTTCTTAACAGTACAGCAGACTTTACTTAGACTTTCAAGTTTCATAGGCTTAGTACTATGTCTAGACATCGGTGTCTGAGCTTTTCATTAACTTATTATTCTGAGGACATCTTTTCATGAGAGTATTTGGTTGAATGTTTGCTAAATATATATAAGTTACTTGAAATGTTAAATTTAATACGCAGTATACCATGTGTATATATAGATGTATAATTTTAAGGTTAAAATATTCAGTTTAAGATTACAAGTTTGGTTCTTATTTAAGCTTTTGAGCTAATGCTGCATATGGCACAGTGCTTAATATTGGCAAGATCATCTCAGAGAAAAATGGATTAAGATATAATTTTAAAATAGAGATAATTTACTGAAGCGTCTCTGACAATCTGACTTATTAGACAGCAAGCAATATATAATACTGAACAGATTTCTTTATTCAGAATGGAAAATTTAGAACATACAGGTTATTTAACTTGAGTTCAGTCTTTTTGTGACCTTTTTGAAAGTGCAAACAAGTCTTTGGATTATTAAGGTATACAGTATGCATGGTTTTTCAAGTTTAGTTTTAAAATCTAAAAACAAAAGTCTATAAAGAATCAAATGCATAGATGATATGTTAAGTTCACTTGGAGGCCAAAAATCTCCAATTAAAACGAAAGACCCTTATGAGAATGGAGAATTTATATAAACACGAAGTATGCACTGAAGAGCTATTTCTACCAATAAATATTAAGACAAAGACTGTGTATGAACTGTTTTCTTTTCTATTGCTCCACTGTGGTTTGTTCACCTCCAAAAGATTTATTTCATATTAAGTGCCAGGCAACGTTACAGATCTTAAGGCGTCCCCAGATGACAAACACAAAAGTCCCTGGCTTAATGGAAAAGGTGTATTTGCTCTTGGGAACTGAAAATCAGTTGGTAAGGTGAATTATTGTTCTTTCATATTTATGAATATATGACATGGTTTTCTTGTGGTGAAATTGCTTGGGCAAAATCATGGGATCAATACTCAAGGCCAGATTGTGTGAATTTATAATTCCATGTTTAATTTTTCTAAGTGATTATATTCAATTCATTAGGTTAGATGCATGCCCAGGAATGTTAGGGAGTATATTTAATAACTGGAGTTAAAGGTTTTCATAAAAGTTGTGACTTTGTTTGGAGTAGATGATTTATGTAGGTCATTTATAGGATGTAAGATTGGGAAGGTTGTTTTGGGTCTGATTTGAAGGCTTTACATAGTGGACTTAGGAATTTTTATTTTACTTTACAGACGTTAGATGTGCCTTGATGATTGTAGTAGCAGATGGTAAGATCATTTTTTGTGTTGCAGAAAGATTATTTTTTGTGTTGCAGAAAGATTAGTTTAGTATAGAATACAGAACACAATGGAATGAAGAGATGGGAAGCAAAGAAACCCATAAAGGAACGATTGTGATTTTTAAAAAATCATTATTTTTATTATTATTATCATCAGTTATTATCTAACCTAGGGTAATGGCAATGGAACTGGAAAAGAGAGAAACGTTGTTTAAAATGTTGTTTACAAATAAGCCATTATTTGGTCTCTAGTTCAGTATGGAGAGGTAGAAGAGAGTCATATTCACAGATGGAGAGACATCACCCAAGTAGAGAAGGGAGAGCCGATACAAACTAGTAACAAGGCATGCCAGTGTGAACGTCTTCAACATAGCTTCATCCCTACAGCTCACTTATTTCAGCGTCACTGTTTGTTTCCATGTGACCAGAGACTAAATCCACCTTTTATTTCTTGTATGGAATATTCCTCGGGAAGTTCTGTCTTCTTGGCCTTGATCAGTTAGGAATAGAAGGAGGAGAACAAAGAAAGAGAGAAATGAGAAAAATTACAGAGATACAGAAAAAAAAAGGAAGCACATTGATTCTTTGACTTAGTCCTTTGCAAGACATGATATTATTGCCAGCATGAAAAGAAATCTCAAGTAGGCATCTGAAACAAGAACTAGGTTGTGCAGTGTATGGAAGCAGCAGAACAGTGAAGAGATTTTGTAAGTTGGTGTGCCAGTTGAGAACAAGGAAAGATTTTCTTTAATATTTTCATGCATTTTCTAATAAACATGGCTGGTGACAAATACACCAGCTATTTATAGCTTCTTTTAGCAGTGATTGTGCCCCTTGTGGTTCCAATATAGAAAGGAACAAACAGAAATCTCTCACTTGAATACCATGTTCCACGTCAGGGCCAGAGAGCTTGTTCTTTATACTGTGGCTGTCTGGAAAATTGCTGCTGCTAGATTGCCAGCTTCCAGCTGCTCTCACGTAAGTTTTTTGGTTTTTTTTTCCCCAGTTTCAGCTAGCATTATTAGGCCCCTTACTCAATTGTTACTCTTAGGAGGTTCCTTTCCTTATTTTCATTCATTATTGATTGATTGATTGAATTGGAGTCTCACTCTGTTGCCCAGGCTGGAGTGCAAGGGCATGCTCACCACCACTGCAGCCTCAACCTGCTGGGCTCAGATAATCCTTCTGCTTCAGCCTTCCAAGTAGCTAGAACTATAGGTGTGTGCCACCATGACCAGCTCATTTTTTTTTTTTTTTTGATTTATTGTAAAGATGAGGTCTTACCATGTTGCCCAGGCAGGTCTCAAAACTGTGGGCATAGGCGATCCTCTCACCTCAGCTTCCCAAAGTGCTGGGATTACAGGTGTGAATCACCATGCCTGGTGAATTCATAATTTAAACCTCTGAAAATCTTTAAGTATCTTTGCCATTTAACCATGTAGTTGGCAGAGTTGAGTCAGTCACTTCTCATGGGCATCTGCCTCCAAAGCTCATGCTTTCCCCTGGAGAAGTAGAAACTCGGGAAGTTTTCAGTCTAATTCAGTTCCTTCTAAAGATATTTTTCTAATTGTATAACTTTGTTAAATCATGTGTTTAAGATTACCCTGATTTCCATATGCAAATGTATCCTTCTGTCTCATGAATGGAGAAGGGCTGCTCCTGAAAGTCACAACAGAATCTGTTATTAAGACGAACCCAGAAAAGAGATGGCGAGGCATCTGAAGATGCTGCACCAAGGACCAGAGGTACTAAGCCGAGTCTAAGGCATTTCCACACATATTAATTACTCCCAGACAAGAACATCTAATGATTGACTCTTCCTGCATCTCTCCATTGTCCTCTGGCGAGGACAGGAAGAGATTAGAAACAGCACTTTACAAGAAGAGGGTGCTGGTCACTCCCCCTGCAGTGGCAGATGGCTCCCTTGGGTCTCTCTCTCAGTCGTGTAAACACTGGAAGTCAGAGAGCTGGGGATGACGTCCTAGGAAGCCAGATCTACCTGCCACAGAGAACATCACTCCATGTTCCAAAGGACTTGAGGGTGGCTGTCATTGGGGACTGTTTCCTCTATCTAGAGACAGAGTGTGAGCTATTCTCAGTGAGTCTCTGTTGTATTTATCTAGATGTTAATTGTTTGGTCAGCCACTCTGGCTGGTTCAGATCCTGACATAGGGCCACCTTCAGAAAGGCACTGAGGGAGGGTTTCACTGTTGGTGTTGGTGGTGGTGATGGCGGGCAGGAGGTTGAGGGGATGCGAACGAATGGCTTTGACCTTGACACTCAATGTTAGGGCTTGTTCAGGGACTGCCATAATGTTGAACATAGTTCTGTGTACAACAGGGACAATTTAATCCCTCAAGATAATTGGGATCCAGAATTACTCTCACCAAGTTTTTTTTTTTGAGTTGGAGTCTCACACCGTCACCCAGGCTGGAGTGCAAATGGCACGCTCACAGCCGCTACCCCAGTGTCGACCTGCTGGGCTCCAGCGATCCTTCCGCCTCAGCCTTCCAAGTAGCCGGAACTACAGGCACGTGCTACCATGCCTGGCTAATTTTTTTTTTAAATTTATTGTAGAGATGAGGTCTCGCCAAGTTGCCTGGGCTGGTCTTGAACCCGTGGGCTCAGGCAATCTACTTGTCTCAGCCTCCCAAAGTGCTGGGATTACAGGCTGAGCCACTGAACCAGGCCCCAAGTTTTGTTTTGAGTATTAAATCTCTGAAGACTCTGAGCTGGTCCCTATATATTTTTTTCTTTTTCTTAATAACATCATCACATTTCCTCTGGAAAGTAAAAAAAAAACGTTCAAATGCCTTTTCCCCTATTGTATCAATGTCTCATTTGAAGGTGGAGTAACCTCTTGGCTGCCCAGGACATACACGCCATGCCATACATTTAACTGTAAAAATGCTCTCACTTAACCCCAATACAACCATCTTCTGTGCAATTCCAGAAAAGTTCACACTCTCCCCAGAGGGAAACAATCCAAAATCACAAGTAGCTTCTGTGTTATGAAGTGACACTGTTTAGCCCCTCCAAGTTCAGGTTTTCTGGGTGGCATCCATTCCTCCATTGGCTTGGATTTGGTCAGGTCTCATTATGGCCCCTCACCAACCTGCAGCTTATGCGACAAGTGACAAAAGTAGCTTCTCCTATCTACCTGATACAGTGAAATGGAATAAAAATCAAACCAAAAGTGGAGGAAGTGCCATACGTCGATTGCTGGTGCAGAATACAAACCATATCTTGCTGAGCCAGCTTAGCAGGATGAATGATACAGACAGTAAGTCTTGTAAGGATTCTCTTTGTTGACTCACTTGTCTAGATGTGAGTTGTTTGGTCAGTCACTCTGGCCTGAGATAGGGCATCTTCAGAAAGGCACTGAGGGAGGGTTTCCTGTTGGCGCTGGTGGTGGTGATGGTGGGCAGGAGGTTGAGGGGATGTGAATGAATGGCTTTGACCTTGGCACTCGATATTAGGGCTTGATTCAGGGACTGCCACAATGTTGAACAGTCATAGTTATCTGTACAGCAGGCTAGGGATTCTGGGAATGTAACTTCCTTAAAACTGTAGTTAGTTGAACAATTTCATTTGAAGTCTTTTTTTTTTTTTTTTTTGAGCTGGAGTCTCACTCCGTCGCCCAGGCTGGGGTGCAGTGGCACGCTCACAGCCACCCCAGCATTCACCTGCTGGGCTCTGGTGATCCTTCTGCCTCAGTCTTCCAAGTAGCTGGAACTACAGGTGGGTGCTACTGTGCCTGGCTAATTTTATTTTATTTTATTGTAGAGATGAAGTCTTGCCAAGTTGCCTGGGCTGGTCTTGAACCCGCGTGCTCAGGTAATCCACTCGCCTCAGCCTCCCAAAGTGCTGGGATTATAGGCTGAGCCACCGGGCCTGGCCTCATTTGAAGTCTTATATCCAGTGCCAGACATCTTATATTGTTCTCTCATTTGCTAAAGGAGCAGCCATGGCCCTCACTCACAACACCTTTAGTTTTTGTTTGATTTTTCATTCTTTCTTAGCTTTTTTTGTTGTTGTTGTTAGGATCTCACTCTGTCATCCAGCTTGGAGCACAGTAGCAAAATCACCATTCATCGTGGCCTCAACCTCCTGGGCTCAGGCAATCCTTCTGCCTTAGCCTCCTGGAGTAGCTAGGACTATAGGTATGCACCACCACATTCAGCTAATTTTTTTATTTTCTGTAGAGAACGGGGCCTCACTATGTTGCCTAGGCTGGTCTCGAACTCCTGGGCTCAAGCAGTCCTCCTGCCTCAGCCTTCCAAAGTGCTGGGATTACAGGCGTGAGCCGCCACACGTGGCCCTTTTTCAGCATTTTGTTGAGAGGGTCTTTCTATTACTCTTAACTCCCAGCTAAATAGGTTTTGCTTCTGGAATAGTTGGGAGCCTTTCTTTAATCTTCCCTTGAATGTCACCCTTGTCTTTTCATTTATTTTAGACCACTGCACTTTACAATAGAAGAAGGCAGCTTCAATTCTGTCTGTAGGTAGGGTCAGATTATGTGGCCAGACCATTGCACCCATGCAGCCTGGGAAGAATTCAATTACATTTTTATTCCAGCACTGAATGACTACATGTTCCTGATAAATCCATGTTGGGGGTCTCCAAGACTATATCCAGATTCAGAGATTCACTGAACTATGAGAAGAGCTCACAGGAATCACCATATAGTTGTACTCACAGCTAAGGTTTAGCACGAGGAAAGGACATTAGCACAATCCGCAGAGGAGAGAGGTGCACAGATCAAGTTCACCGGAAGCCAGGCAAGCTTCCATGGGCCCTGTTCCAGTGAAGCCACACAGGACACACTTATTTCCTTCAGCACTGAATTGTGACTCTATGGGAGAAGTGCTCTCTGCCACAGCAGCTCATTAGACTCAGTGCCCAGGGTTTTTTATCGGGACTGGTCACATAGGCACCTCTGCCTAGCATGTACCAAAATTCCAGACTTCCAGAAAGAAAGCAGGTGTTCAGCCTACACCAGATTGTTTGCATAAACAGTTGCATAGTGGTCCACCCTTATCAGAGAGGGAATGGTGGGAGTATTCTTCCAGCTGAGTTCCTGGATGCCAGCCAAGAGCCAACCTTGCAAGCAGACCTTTCTAGGGAGAGTATGAGGCCAACTATGTACATTCTTTTCTGCACACACCCACATCTTCCCCTCTAGCTCAAAGCATTCTAAATTCTAGGACCACATTTGTGATTGATTTGGTTCATGTCCATTACGCTGTCCTTTGGGACCTCAAACTCAACATATGCAGAACTGAAGTAATCATCTTCCCCTAAACTGTTCCTTTTTCCTAGCTCAGCCAGGCCAGCCTACAAAATTTACATAAGTCACAATGGTTCTGAAATACTATTCAAGCATAGTCAAAAGCAGAAACATCCAATGGTTCTGAGAGTTAACAAACAAATCAAGAATGAAATTGAAGAAATCATTTTAAAAGTTTGTACTGAATGCAAGTGCTTGAGACTCTGCCTTTCTCCAATTTCAAGATGCCCCTCTGCATCAGCCTCTACAGACACTGTCTACTTACCACAGTGGCTATAGCAGAGTCAATCTCTGCCTCAGGCCACCCTGCCAGGAAGATGGTGGCTTTGGTTGTGTGTTTTGCTTTGTCTTGTCTCTGCTGACTCGCTTCCCCCAACCAGCCAGGAGAAGGGAAAGGTCCCCACCCCAGCCAGAGGGCTGGCAGGCAGGTTGGCCATTCTGACTGTGGGCAGTGCCGAAGAGTAGCATGGTAGAGCGGGTTAACACTTCACAGCTCAATGCTGAACGTATCACCGTGTTCAGATTTTTTTTGGCAAAGAAAAAGGATTTAGGTTTAATCTTAAAGAGAGCTTACTCTATGTGACTGGCAGTAGAGTTGTTTGTGTCTTTGGGAACTTATATTAGCAAACATTGTATTCAATATGATATTACCATGAGCTCTTTAAACAATTTGTTCAGGTGAGAAACGCAGTTTCACTATTTTCTGAGTTGGGATCTCACATTCTGCCACTTAGGCTGAAGTGCAGTGACACGATCACAGCTCACCACAGCCTGGGTCATCAGGCATTGACATGGTCTTGGCCTTGGCTCTCTCTCCAACCTCGTTCATTTCCTATTATTGTTCCCTGTGCTCACTTCACTTCAGCCACCCCTTGCCATTTCTCAAACAAGCATGCTGCCATCCCAAGGCCTTGTATTACCTGTGCCTGGAATGTCTTCCTTCCATAACTGCATGATCAATTTCCTCACCTCATTTAAGACTTACCCACGTGTCATCTTTGCAGTGACACCCTCCTGAAATACCCCGTTTGAAATTGCAAACTCCTGTTTCATATTCCCCTTCCTTGCTTTTCCCCTATAACACCTACCACCAACCAGCATGCCTAATTTGTCTATCACTCTGCACCAGAATGTAGTGTCCATAAGAACAGAGATTCTTCCTGGTTCAACTGCTGTATCCACAGCTACTTGTGTAGTGGCTATTTGTTGAACAAATAAATGTATTTAGATATTTAAACCATCTGGGATTAGTTCTTATGAATGGCTGGAGATAAGAATGTAGCTTAAGGCTGGTGCAGTGGCTCACGCCTATAATCCCAGCACTTTGGGAGGCCAATGTGAGAGGATTGCCTGAGCCCGGCAGGTGAGGCTGCGGTGGTCATGAGCATGCCACTTCATTCCAGTCTGGGTGACAGAGTGAGACTCCGACTCAAAAAAAAAAAAAAAATGTAGCTTAGCCATTTTTTCGCTCTAAACAGGTGGCCAAAGATCTCAATACTGTGTACTGAATAATCTATCCACACCACCTCTGCCCCCTGACTTGAACTGTCTTAGTTTTTCTAAATGGGAACTCTGTTCCATAGATTATTTATCAGTTTTCAACACTCTAATTCCGTGGCATCCTTTAATAAGGCTTGACTTACTGAATGAGGCTGGTTGATTCTGTATCCTCACGAGGAGCGTGTGCATCATCACTCCAGTTCTCTGACATTTCATAGTCCCCCTTTGGACTTACAGATTTTTGTTTAATACTAAACGACCAAAGAACTAGGATCTGATGACAATGATCAACCCATAAATCCACCAGCCATGACATCCTTTGAGGAAGAACAGTGGCAAACAGTGATGAATTCGGGCACATTAAACAGTGACCTGGCTAATTAATCACTGTATCGAGGGTAGCACCCACATATAATAGGTGTCCAAATGTTCAATTAATGACTTTTAACAAGTTAATTAATTTTGCTGTCTTCAAATATTTTTAAAACTTCATGTGGTATGTTGATGGGACTACAAAGCGGGGTCTTTTCCTGTGCTTCTTAAGACAAGGACCCACAATTCTGGAGACTTTTGGAGTTGATTGACATTACCCTTGGCCCTCAGGAATCGGCATTCTCTACATCAGCAAAAGTACTCAGAGCTAGACAAACGAATACTGGAAGTCTTACAGAGGGGACTCCTGCTTTAAGAAGGGAACTGGAAGAAGTAACTATGGTAGGTGGAATGATAATGATCCTCCCTGAAGACATCTACATCCTAACTCCCAGAATAATCTGAGAATATGTTATTACCTTACATGGAAAAAGGGATTCTGTAGATGTGATTAAATTAAGGACCTTAAAATAGAAGGATAATCCTGGATTATCGGGGTGGGCCCAGTTTAATCACCTGTCCTCAGAGAACCTTTCCTGGCCAAGTGCAGAGTCAGAGGAAAATGCCAATTGTCAGAGTTGCTACATTGCTGGCTTTGAAGATGGAGGAAGAGGGCCACAAACCAAGGACTTGGTCTCTAACAGCAGAAAAGGCAAGGAAAAGCTTCACCCTACAGTCTCCATAGAGGAGCACAGTCCTGCCAACACCTTGATTTTAGCCCAGGGGAACCTGTGTTGCGTTTCTAATGTACAGAATGTAAGAAGAAATGTATGTGTTTTAGTCCAACAAATTTGTGGAAAACGAACACAACAACTTTTACGCTTATTTCCCAGATCTAAGATTCCAAAATGCTAAACTGTTGGAGGAGGGAAAACAATTCCAAAAGGGAGCATTATTAAACCTGGAAGTTCACACCTGTACATCAAACAGACTGAAATCCCTATCTCCGAGGAGCTTAAAAATGAGTGGACAGGTGTTATCTGTCTAGAACTCAGTCTCAAGTTCCATCACCAAAGGTCCTACGCATAAGCTAAGTGAATCCCTCCCCTACTGGATTCTGTAAAAATGAGCCCCGAAGAAAAAAGAGGCAGGGTTTTCATAAAACTGGGGCAATTTGCCTTCAAAAGGGAAACCATTTCCCTTCCGTAAGTTTTTGGTGGCTTAGGCAAAAAAAAGTACAAGTTGAAGCAATTTATAATTTCCATTTTCTATTTTGGCATGAAACATGAAACTTCACGTGAACATATATATGCATACATAACACAGTCACTGACATGTTATTACAACTCAAACTGCCTTGCCTTTGCTTTTGAGTGATTGAGGCAAGACTGCGTATTTTCACCAAGGGTCTGTTACAATAGGAAGCCTTTCCATTGCTTCTTAAAGTTAAGAAAACTCCCTTCTACCTCATGGGAATACAGGCCTTTGCGTCTACAAATCAACTTGCATACAGCTGGAACCCTCTTCAGAAATCTGTTCTGACTTGCCCAACTAAGGCCCAGGGGGAGAGAACAGCTGCAACGTTCACCTAAACTCCCCTCAGCCTGCACTTCTGTGTCACCTGCTTCTGGTTTAAGCAGTGACTGAAATGCTCTGCTGTTATTTGGTTGCATTTGTTTTGCAAAGTAAAAAGCAAATTCAACTTGACTCGTGACCATGCTACCATGCCAGCTGTGTTGTGAAAGCTCTCTCTGAAACAGTCAGCAGTTGCATTCAGACTGCAGACTCGCTCTTGTCTCAAGGGTCAGTTTCCCTTCCCCTGTGGCACAACTAAGTCCTTGTCTGTGTCAGAAATGGGGGGGTGGACGATGTCATAGTTGCCTCCCTGGCACCATCAGCATCTCATCTGTCCTTGCACACCAACCAGCTTGCCCTCATAGACTTTAGTTTTGCATGAGCTATGACGAGGCCACCTTGGAGCTGCTGCGTGTCCACCGGCCAATCTGAAAGTCTCCATCAGCCAGAAGACACAGCTGTGCTGGCGGCCTGCAAACGACCAGTTGTACGCTCTAGAATCCTTAGACTACTAGGGCTGGAAGGGGCCTCGGCATTAACAGGTCCAAGAGGACTTGTCGTCCAGAGGAGGAAACTGCAGCTAGAGACCTCCCGAGTCTTGTTTAGATCCCTTGCTGACTTCCGGCTCTATTTTTGACTCCACGCGTCCAGTATGCTTTATGCTTCAGGGCACTGAGGTCGAAGCTGAGGCTGAACATTCCAGGAAGCCCAGCTTCCGGGTTCAGATCGCAGCCTCCGGATTCAAGAGATCAGGGATCCATCCAGACTTTGCCACTCACTGGCAATATGGCCCAAGGCACTTAACCTTGAACGTACCCCCAGGCCGCTGAGTAAGATTCCAGAGCCTGACCTGGCCGCATCCCTGGGGGAGGCGACCCCGAAGCGGGGTAACTTCCTAATCCGCCCACCAGATGGGCCAGGGAATGGTGGGCCGCAGGTGCTGGGAGGAATCAGAAGTTACCCAGAGATGCAGAAGAGTAAGAGGCCCGACGCCCCCTGCACAGCGGGGCTCGCGGGCTGGCACCCCCCGGCGACGCGGGACGCCGAGACCGCCCCTCCCCCGCCCCGCGATCCCCAAGGCCACCAGCCCCTCTTGACCGCCTTACTGTTCCAGGCCCCTTTCCCTTTCTACTCGTCTCCCGCCAGTTCCCAGTGGGATTCCCCACGTCGCAGCCAGGGCCACGGGCGGCCCCGGTGGCGGGACACGCGGTCTTCAGGCCGGCGGCCCGCGGTGGCCCAGACGGCGCCGGGACAGCCCCGAGCCTTAGACGGGCGGGGCGCTCGAGCCGTCCCAGCAGAGGTCCAGGTCCGCCGGTCCCTGACGCACCCCTGTCCTCGCGGCCAGCGCCCTCGTGTCCCCGGGAGAGAGACGGTGCACAGCTAACGCGCGACCCGCAACCTGGGGGCAAAGCGCCGCGACCCACGTGACAGCCGAGCAGGCGACGGCGGCCGAGGAGGCCCATCCCCGAGGCTCGGTCGCGGCAAGGTCCGCAAGGACGAGTGTGCGCGTGCGCGCGCGTGTCTTTGCGTGCGTGTGCGC
>CAUYQG010295333.1:0-39345 GCA_963574415.1 Tarsius wallacei | reverse complement strand
TGTCTATTCATATTCTCTGCCTATTTAAATCATAAGGCTGTTTGGTTTTTTCCTTTCACTCATTTGAGTTCCTTTTAGATCCTGGATACTAGGACTTTGCCAGACACACTATTTAGCAAATATTTTTTTCCCCATTCTGTGTGTTGTCTCTCTGCTCTGTTGTTGGTTTCTTTTGCTGTGTAAAAACTTTTCAGTTTGATGAGGTTTCACTTGTCTATCTTATCTTTCATGAAATACACTTTTGAGGTTATAATTAAAAAATGGTTGATTACTCCAATGTGCATAAGACTATTTCCTGTATTTTATTCTTGGATTCTTATAGCTTGAGGTTTTATATTTAGGTCTTTGATCCATTTGGAGTTGATTTTGTATATGGTTCTAGGTAAGGGTCCTGTTTCATTCTTCTCAATGTAGTCAGCTGGTTATCCCAGCACCAGTTACTAAATAAGGTTTTCTCTCTGCAGTGGTTGTTACTGGTGGCTTTGCCAAAGATGAGTTAATTGAGAGGTCAAGTTTTTACTTCCAGAATCTCTATCCTGTTCCATCAATCTATATGCTTGTTTTAGTACTAGTACCAGGTTATTTTGATTACTGAAGTCTTATAGCAGAGTTTAAAGTCTGGAAGTGTGATACCTCTCATTGTGTTCCTTTTGCTGAGAATTGTTCCTGCCATTTGTGCTCTTTTTTGTTTCATATTAATTTCTGTACTGTCATTTCCAGGTCTGAGAAGAATGATGTTGGTAATTTGATGGGTATTACGTTGAATCTGTAGATTGCCTAGGGTAGGATGGACATCTTGACAATATTGATTCTTTCAAAACATGAGCAAGGGATGTTTTCCCACTTGTTTTTGTCATCTTTGATTTCTTTTTTTTTTTTTTTTTGAGTTGGAGTCTCACTCCATCACCCAGACTGGAGTGCAGTGGCCACTCCCGGCCACCGCAGCCTCGACCTGCTGGGCTCCAGCGATCCTTCCACCTCAGCCTTCCAAGTAGCTGGAACTACAGGCGCGCGCTACTACGCCCGGCTAATTTTTTTTTTTATTTATTGTAGAGATGAGGTCTCGCTTGCCCAGGTGGGTCTTGAACCAGCGGGCTCAGGCAATCCTCTCACCTCAGCCTCCCAAGGTGCAGGATTACAGGCTGAGCTACCAAGCCCGGCTATCTTTGATTTCTTTGAGCACTGTTTTTGTAGTTCTCATTGAAAAGATCTTTCACTTTTCTGGTTAGGTAGATGCCAAGGTATTTCTTTTTTCTTTTCTTTCATCTTTGTTTTGTTTTGTTTTGTTTAAGGCTATTTGAATGGGATTTTGCTATTTATTTGGTTTTCTGCATGTTTGCTGATGAAATATAGAAATGCATCTGTCTTTGCACATTGATTTTGTACCCCAAAACTTTCCCAAAGTCATTTATCAGTGCAAGGAGTTTTCTGATGAACTTCCTTGAGTTTCTAAGTTGTGTGATCATATCTTTCTCAAAGAGGGTTAGCCTAACTTCCTGTTTTTCTATTCAGATACCCTGCTTTTCTACTCTTGCCTGATTGCTTTAGCAAGGAATTCCAGCACTATGTTAAACAAGAGGGGTGAGAGTGGACAGCCTTGTCTTGTTCCCTTTTTTAGGGAAAATGTTTCCAATTTCTGTCCATTAAGAAGTGTGTTGACTGTAGTTTATTATAGATAGCTCTTACTGTATTGAAGAATATTCCTTCTATGTCTAGGTGCTCAAGGGTTTTGATCAAGGAGGGATGTTGGATTTGGTCAAAAGTTATTTTCTTTGTCTAGTGATATAATCATGTGGTTCTTGTTTTTACATCTGTTAATGCATCAAATTATGTTTATGGTCTTGCAGTTGTTGAACTAGCCCTGCAACACAGGAATAAAGCCTACTTGGTCATGGTGGATTATTCTTGAGATGTGTTATTGGGTCCAATTTGTCAAAATCTTATTGAAAATTTTTGCCTTTATGTTCAACAAGGAAATTGGCTTGTAATTCTCTTTCCTTGTTGGGTCTTTGCCAGGTTGAGTATCAGTGTGATGTTAGCTTTATAAAATGATTTGGGGAGAGTTCCAGCTTTCCCAATTGCCCAGAATACTTTTGATAAGATTGGTATCAGCTTCTCCTTGTTTGTTTTGTAGAATTCAGCTGTAAAGCTATCTGGTCCAGGGTTTTTGTTTGTATGTAGATTTCTTGTGAATCAGTCAATTTTCTATATAGTTATTGTTCTGTTTAGGGTTTCAATTCTTTTTTGTTTCAACCTTGGAATGTTTTGCAATGTCAGAAAGTCCCCTTTAGGTTCATGAGTTTTTTTCATATAGGTGTGCATAGTAATTTTTGATATTCTTTTGAATTTCTTTAGGGACATTTTGACTTCATCTTATGCATTTCTAATTGTATTTATTTGGATTTTATCTTCCTTTAACTTAGTCAACCTGGCTAGGGATCTGCCAATCTTATTTTATCTTTTAAAAATCTAGTTTTTTTATCTTGTTGATTTTTAAAATGATATTTTTGTCTTCTATGCCCTGAAGTAATGACTTTATTTTGGTTATCTGGATTCTTCTGCTGAAGTTAGAATTTTGGTGATCTTGCCTTTCTAAATGTGACATGAGGCTGTTTACTTGATCTTTTAGTTTTATTGATGTGTGTGTGTGTGTGTGTGTGTGTGTGTGTGTGTGTGTGTGTACAGAGCTACATACTTTTTTCTTAATACTGTTCTTATGCCATCCCAGAGGATCTGATAGGATGTGTCTTTGTTTCCATTTGTTTCCAGGAATCTTTTAATTTATGTCTTGGTTTCTGTGTTGACCCACAGGTCATTCATCAGTATGCTGTTTAGTGTCCAAGTCTTTGTATGTTTTGTGGGATCTTGGTGCTGATGATATTTATTTTTATTCCACTGTGATATAAGAGGGTACATGGTATTACTTCAATATTTTAGAATTTGCTTATGTTCAATTTATGTCTGAGAATGTGGTCACTCTAGGCGTATGTTCCATGTGCTGGCAAGTAGAATGTATACTCTGTAGTTGTTGGGTGAAGTGTTCTGCAGATATCTATTAAGTCCATTAGGTCAAGTGTAGAGTTAAATTTCTGAATTCTTCATTGATTCTTTACCCTACTGGTCTATCTAGCTTTGTTAGTTGGATATTTAAGTATCTAGTTATGATTGCATATGAGTCAGTGTCCTATTTTAATTTACTTAGTAGTTGATTTATAAAACTTGGTGCTCCTGTTTTGGGTGTGAATATGTTTTGAATGGATAGTTTTTGCCTGTGAATTGAATCTTTTATAATTTTGTAGTGTCCTTCTGTTTCCTTTTAATTTTTGATAGCTCGAATGTTGTTTTATGTGATACCAGAATAGCTACTCCTGCCTTCTTCTGTTTTTTATTCACCTGAAAGTTAATTTTCCAGCATCCAACTTTGAGTCTGTAGGTGTCCTTTATCATGAAATGGGTTTCTTTGAGGCTGCAGATTGTCGGATTATGCTTTCTTTAAATCCAGTTTGCTACTCTATGTCTTTTCAGTGATGCATTAGTTCATTCATGTTCAGGCTAGTTATTGAAATGTGAGAGTTTATCCCTGTAACAGGGCTCTTAGAAGGCTGTTTTGTTTTCTTTTATCTTTTTACATTAATATGTGTGTGTGTTTGTTTTTGCCAGTGCACTGTATGCTCTACTGACTCTTTGTTTGCCTGTACTCTTGTGAAGTGCACAGGCTCAATACCTTCTTAAGTGTCTTCTTAGAAGTTCATCTGAAATAAGCATATTCTCTTAGGGACTGGGAATAATTTTAGCTCTCCATCACATATAAAGCTTAAATTGCATGAGTGGGAAATTCTTTGAGAACATTAAAAATTGTACTCCAATCCCTTCTGGTTTGTAGTGATTCAGCAGATAAGTCTGGCATGATTCTAATTGGTCTTTCTCAGTAGGCAGTTTGGGGAAATACTTTTCTCTTGCTGTTTTTGAGATTTTTTTTTTCTTTCTTACCTACTTCGAGTATGTGAAGTACTATGTGTCTAAAGGATGGTCTTCTCATGAGATGCCTCGTGCCTTCTTGATATAATCACACATCTCTTGGAGGCTTTGTCCTTATTTATTTTCCCCCCTATGTTTTTAACATATAATATGAATTCTATATTTTGGTCATTAAACTCTGAGATTTTTTTTCCTTTGCTTGGTTAATTCTGTTTCCTATGTTTGTCAGTTTGTTAATTTCACAGATACAATTTGTTGATTTCCATTATTTCAGAATATGTTTTTTGAAATTGGCCAACTTCATTACAATTTCATTCAGTTTTGCTTCTTGTTTGTTTTAGTTCCTGTTCATTCTTTTCATCCAGTTTCTGATCTCAGTAACTGTCTCCAAAGGCCAGTTCTGGGAGATTTCCATTGTTTGTGCTGCAATGGCTGTTTTATTTCTATTTTATTTTATTTTTTATTACTCTTTAGACCTCTAAGGATTACCTGTGCTTTTTCCATTGACATTTTTCTCATTTGTGACAAATCTCTTCTTTTTAATTCCATTACTTAGTGAGAGAGAGAGAAAAGCACTCAATTCTGCTGTTTGCTGCAACCTGTATCCTTCCCTGGACAGAGCTTACAAATTTGGTTGGTTTTAAAACACGACTGTGGGGAGAGGGTGCAATGTGTTGCTTCTTGAAATTTTGAGAGCTCAATGTGGTGGAAGTGGGGGTGCTAAAATTCAGAAGCTCCTTACAAGTCACAATGTTCACTGTCTTGGGAATGGACCTCCTGAGACTCACTCCCCACCACCACACAGTATGTCCATGCAATGGGTATGTGTGTGTACCCCCACTTTCATTCTCTGGCTGGATTCACCTCTTCTCAACGTGTCTGTAGTCCCACAGGTGGCTCAGGGCAGGGGATGGAGTGTCTGGAAATCCACACCCACTGTGCCCCCCAGAACCAGAGCATTTGGGGAGCCTCTCTCTGGGTTAATAATAATCAACCCCAGAGAGGTGTGGATTTCACTTCCTGGTCTCATGGTGCTGATATGCTGCTCAACTGTGGTTGTCCCAGAGCACTTCTCTGCCCAGGCTTTAGGATGATGGTGGAGTGCCTGTATCATCCCACATGTGCTTCTGACACAGCACCTGCTGCCAGTGCCACCCTGACCACTTCTCTCTGCCTCTAGCCCCTTGGTTCCTGACTCACTACCAGTTTTTCAGTCTCTCCATTTCACAGTTCCAGCAGCATATGAGGCTAGGTAGGTGACAGTCCTCTCCCCTTCCGATATCACTGTTTCTGGATCCCAAGCCCTGATGGTGTAGCCATGCAGCCCATCCTAGTGCTGTTGGTGGTGGTGGTGAGGACAGGTGCTAAGTGGCACTCCATGTGGCTTCCTCCTAAGGAGGACTTTGTTAGTTTCAGAAAATAGTGCATGCTCCTGTGCCACGGGAAGTGCCAGGTAAGAAGGTCAGTGACCACACTATTAGGAGAGCTCAGGTCACCCCTGCTCAGATAGACACTCACACATCCACTTACACACACACATGCAAACACACTCATCCTCACACATACTCACTCATACAGAGACTCACACACACAACCACTGTGCCACACTCTTCTGAGAACTCCTTTTAACAGTGTTTTATAGTTTTTTATAGATATTTTACTTGGTTGAATTGAGTTCTTATTTTATATCCTATGTAGCTATTAGAAATGGAATTGCTTTCTTACAATTGTTTTTACATTGTTTGTTGATGGTGTATCCAAGTGCTACTGATTTTGAATGTTGAGTTTGCATTCTGCAGTTTTGCTAAATTTAACTGTTATAACAATTTTTTATGGATTCTTTAGGTTTTTCTAAGTATAAGATCATGCCATCCATGAACAAGGTTATTTTGACTTCTTCCTTTCCAGTTTAGAGGTTCTTTATTTCTTTCCTATGAGTAATTGCCCTGGTCATTACTTTCCACGTTATGTTGGATAAGAGGGAAAATAGGTATGCTTGTCTTGCTCCAGTTTGTAAAGGAAAGGCTTTCCATTTATTTTTTCTCATGAAGTACAGTGCTAACTATGGATTTGTCATATATGGCCCTTATTAATGTGAGGTATGCTTCTTCTGTACCCAGTTTGTTGAGGATTTTGTCATAATGGAATATTAAATTTTAATGAATGATTTTTCAGCACCTATTAAAATCAAATGATTTTTTTTCTTGGTTCTATTTATGTGATTTATCAAATTCATTGTTTTACACATGTTGAACCATCCATGCATCCCTGGGTTGAACCCCACTTTATCATGGTAAATAATCTTTTTAATGTGTTGTTTAATTCCTTTTGCTGGTATTTTGTTGAGAATTTTTGCATCAATATAAACCAGTGGTATCAACCTGTAGTTTTTATTGCTGTTGCTCTCTTGTTTAATTTTAATAGTATGGTAATGAGTTGAAAGTATTTCTTCTTACAATTTTTTTTGAAAATTGTGAGTGAAACTGGAATTAATTATTTTTTAAAAATCTAGTAGAATTTAGGAATGAAGCCATCCTGTCCTGGGCTTTTCCTTGATAAAAATACTTTTTATTATGACTTTGATTTTATCATTCATTATTGGTTTCTTGAGGTTATTTACTTCTTCATTTTATCTTGGTATATTGCATGTGTCCAGAAATTTATCTATGCCTTCTACATGTTCCAATTTGTTAATAACTAGTATTTCATAGTAATCTCTTTTTTGTGTGTGCATATTTATATGACCTTAGTTGTTAAGTCTCCTTTTTGGTTTCTGATTTTATTTACTTAAGTGTTCTTTTTTATTATTATAGCCTAGTTAAATGTTTTTCAATTGTTTTGATTTGCATTTTTTGTCACAATTTTATTTATCTATTTTTATTATTTATTTATTTATTTTTGAGTTGGAGTCTCACTCTGTCACCCAGACTGGAGTGCAGTGGCCGCTCCTGGCCACCACAGCCTCGACCTGCTGGATTCTGGTGATCCTTCAGACTCAGCCTTCCAAGTAGCTGGAACTACAGGCGAGTGCTACCACGCCCGGCTAATTTTTTGATTTATTGTAGAGATGAGGTCTCGCCTAGTTGCCCAGGTGGGTCTCGAACCCGTAGGCTGAGGCAATCCATTCACCTCAGCCTCCCAAAGCGCAGGATTACAGGTTGAACCACTAAGCCAGCCCGGCTTATTTATGTTTTGAGCTCTATTTTTTTTTCTACTAATTTTGGATTTGATTTCTTTTTTGCTTTTCTAGCTTCTTGAGGTACACTGTTTGATAATTTGAGTCTTTCAAACTTTTTTATGTAAATGTTTATGGCTATAAAATGTCCTCTTAGTACTGTATTCTATGTATTTTGCTGTATTCTGTGTATTTTGGTATGTTGCATTTACATTTTTACTTGTATCAATAAATGTTTAGCATTCTTCTTAATGTCTTTATTGACCCTTGTTTATTAGAAACATGTTTTTAAATTTCTATGCATTTTTATCTTTTCCATGATTTTTCTTGTTATTGATTCTTACTTTTATTTTATTGTAGTCAGAGATGATACTTGATATAATATATTTTTTGAATTTGTTGAGACTTGGTTTGTGGCTTCACATATGTTATATTAAGAAACTACTTTGCAACAGTTTAGTGAAATGTTCAGTAAAAGTCAGTTAGGCTTATTTGGCCTAGTTTTTAGCTTAACTCTAATGTTTCTTTGTACATTTTCTGTCTGAATGAACTGTTCATTACTGGGAGTGTGCTAGTGAAGTCCTCTACTATTTTTGTTTGGCAGTTTGCCTTTCTTTTTAGATCTACTAATGTGATATATATCTCACTAATGTGAAATATATATATGTATACATATATGTGAGATTTTATATATATTTGTGATATATATATATTCGGTAGCCCTGGAGTTGGGGGAAATTGATATTTATTATTGTTACATCCTCTTCTTTAATTGACCCTTTATCATTATGTAGTGACTTTATTTGTCTCTTTTTACAGTCTTTAATTTTTTTACCGTCTTTTGATTTGATATGCTTTTTTTGGTTTTCAATTGCATGGAATGTCTTTTTCAACTTCTTCATTCTTAGACTATGTATATCTTTGTAGGTAAAGTGGGTTTCTGGTAGGCAGCATATAGTTGGGTCTGATTTATTTGTCCATTGTGTAATCTATGCCATCTAATTGGAAAATTGAGTCCATTTGCATTCAGTGTTATTGCTAAGTAAAGACTTACTATTGCTATTTTGTTGCTTTCTTTTTTTAAACTCTTTTCTTTCTTTCTTCCTTTCTTTCTCCATTTGTGGTAAAGTGATTTTTTTTCTCATTTTATGTTTTAATTGCTTTTTTAATATAAATTAACCATTAAAAGGAATAAACTTCTGATAAGTGCTACACCTGGGGTGAACTTTTTCTTTTCCTTGGAGTTGTAAGGTACAAATGAGAATTTGCTATATAAATAGGCTGTGTGCAGGTGAAGGTTGAGCTTCTAGCCAGCCCTTACTCCTCCTAGTAGTGAACCAGATACCCATTGTGCTTCCATGTGCTCACCTCCTTTCTCCCTGCTCCTTACCCTAGCAGTGCCCAGCTACTTCAGCTCCCACTCTTATGCTAATGTGAATAGTGTTCAGGGCCAACTTATGAGTGAGAACACACAGTATTTAGTTCTTTGTTTCTATAGTAGTTGACTTAATATGATGGTCTCCAACTACATCCAAGTTGCTGTGAAAGCCATGATTTTGTACTTCTTTCCAGCTGTGTATATGTACCGCATCTTCTTTATACAGGTCACTTTCAGGGGCTATCTGAGTTGTTTTTACGTTTTTGCTACTGTGAATAGTTCAGAAATAAAGATGGGTGTGCAGGTGTCTTTTTTTTTTTTTTTTTTGTAGAGCATTTTATGTTTCCTTGGGTATATTTCTAGGAGAGGAATTACTGGATAGTATGGAAGCTAAGTTTTATGTTCTTTGAGGAATTGCCACACTGTTTTCCACAGAAGTGGTACTAGTTTACATTCTCACCAACAGTATAGCAGTGTCCTTTTTTCTCCACAGCAGCTCTAGCACCTGTAGTTTTTTTGACTTATTGGTGATAGCCATCCTTATTAAAGTTAGGTAGTATTTCATTATAGTTTTTATTTTCATTTATGTGACGATTAATGAGACTGAATTTTTTTCATGTCTGTTGGCTGTTTGTATGTCATCCTTTGAGAAATGTCTATTCATATCCTTTGTCCATTTTTAATGCGGTTGTTTTTTTCCTTTCAGTTCATTTGAGTTCCTTGTAGATCCTGGATGTTAGTCCTTTGTCAGATGCTTAGCTTGCAAATACATTTTGCCCATTCCATGGGTTGTCTCTTTATACTCTTGATTGTTTCTTTGGTTGTGCAAAAGCTTTATAGTTTAATGAGTCCCACTTGTCAATATTAACTTTTGTTATATTTGCTTTTGGGGACTTGGTAATGTATTCATTGCCTACTCTGATGTCCAAAAAGGTGTTTTCTATGTTTTTTCTAGGATTCTCATAGTCTGAGGTTTTAAATTTAAGTCCTGGATCCATTTTGCATAAGGTGATAAGTAGGGGGTCCAGTTCCATACTTTTGCATGTGGCTAGTCAGTTTTCCTAGAAAAATTTGCTCAATATGATTTCCTTTCCCCAGTATTTGTTATTGATGGCTTTGTCAGAGATCAGTTGGGAGAGAGACCATATTTTTGTTTCCATAATCTCTGTTGTGTTCCATTGGTCTGGGTGCCTATTCTTGTTCCAATACTGTGCCATCTTGAATCCTATGTCCTGATAATAAAGTATAAAAACTGGAAGTGGCTATATCCTGCTTTGTTCCTTTTGTTGAAGATTGCTTTAGCTAGTCATGCTCTATTTTACTTCTGAGTTTACTGGTGGCTGGGTCTGTCTTCTATATTCTGCTTAGCAAGAGATGTGCAGGTTGGCTACTCACCAGTGGCTATCTTGGATCTTTGGGTGAACCTTGAAAACATTATGCTAAGCTGTAAAGGTCACACAAATGTCATATATGATCCATTTTTAATAAAATATTAAGAATAGACAAATTTATAGGGACAAAAAGGCTAGTAGTTGCCAGGATACAGGTAGAGAGAAGAATTGGATGTGATTACTTAGTGAGTACAGGGTTCTTTTTGGGTGATGGAAAGATATACTTATGATTACACAGTTTTGTAAATGCACTAAGTGTTGCTGAATTGTACACATTAGTCTGTTTGTTATGTAAATTTTACTTGGAGTTTAAAAGCAGAAAATACTTTAAACTTAGTTCAGGATTGCCTGTCTTTAACTGGCCTTAAAATGCCAAATGAAAAAAGAATCCACAATATAATCTCTTCAATACCTTTTTTCCCCTGGGGACCAGTTTTCAATGTGCAAAGGAAATAGAAAACATCTTCATCAATGAAAACCCTATTGTATTTCTGGTTGAAAATTCTACCTCTTATTTTTACCCCACTCTCCTTTAGAATACACAAGCCACACTGTGTTGGAACTTGATAAACTACCAGATGATAAGTTGCCTTTATCTAAACCTCTGTCTGTCTTACTAGGATCTCTTAGCTTAGCTTCCTCTACTACAGTAACCCTACAAGGAAGAGAACAACTTTTACGTAAACCACTAAATAATGTACTTTTTGCTTCTGTATGTATGTTTATGTCTCTGTATGTAGTATTTTTCTACCTTTGTATGACGTTATCAAATTTGATTATATAACCTATGGATCCCTCTTCTTATTGGCTTGGGGATGCCTAAGTATTTACATTAATTGAATATTTCTATACTTCCAGAAACTATGGAAATTAAGTTTTCAATACTTTCAGTATATTAAAAAGATTCCTTTAGAAGCTAGAGCATATGTTTTATGAATATAATCTTACATGATTTAGAAACAGTTTTCATATCATTTTGAATTCACACAATTTAGAGTTTCACATAATTTAAGCAAACAAGACTAGTTTAATGTATTTGATTTAATAGAATGACTGTCTTTTGATTTATCAGTGTCATGCAAAAAACAAGCATCCATTTTATTTCACACGGATATTTTTTCTTTGTAAGAGATTTTTTTATTTTAGATTCAGGGGATGCACACTGTATTCATTATATGAACATATTATGTAGTTGTGGGGATTGGGTCCTAGGTGGCCCATTCCTCAGATAGTGAACATTGTGCCACATTGAACCCTTGTCCCCCTGCTGCCTTTACCCTTTGTAGTGTTCTCAGTGTCTATTATTTCCATCCTTGTGTCCATTTAGCTTCCACATATGAGAGCACACAGTGTTTGCTTTTCTGTTTATGAGTCAGTTTATTTAGGAGGATGATCTCCAGTTGCACTAAAAATGCACCATGGAATACTACACGGTCATAAAAAATAATTAATATGGTTTTCTTAAGTTATGCAGCTTTGCTTTTTAAATAAGCTAGCATTACATATTCTAGATAATCAAGATATTGGAAAGTGTAAATTTGTGCTTAAACAAATTAAAGCCTTATTCTTATAAGTGTTTTTAATAATCATATTTTGCAGTAAGTTAACTGGAAGATAGCTTCCAAGATCTTTAGATAATGTAAAATCCCGAATATATGCTAAATTATTTATTATATGCCTACATCATTTCTAAGTGAGAGAGAATACTGAAACATAAATACTAAGCATAATGTTGAGTTTATATAATTTGGGACTTATTTTTATATCTTACATAGGAAGATTACATATATATTTAGATTATTAATTAATGTGTATGTTTTTGTGACCCTAGAAGTTGCACTATAAAAAATTATAGTATGTGTATTTATAACCTTTGCTAGCCCAGTTCAAAATGCTAGTGAATGACAGACAGTTTACAATTGCCCACCTCTTAGTTTTCTCTGTGAAAACAAAGGAATTACTGTGGTTAACAGCTATTATCAAAATATGTGAATGGGAGTATAGTACGAGCAATAATAAAATGAGAAATAACTTCAAGTGCAAGTTATGAAAGATATGTAATGGAAAAAGAAATTATGATTGCTCAAACTAAAAATGACTAATTGTTTCAGAATGGCAACGAAAAAATGTGTTGGATAAAACTTGAATGCATATAGAAAACTGTAGAAACATTGAGAGAAAAAATTATATGACTTCATTAAAGCTGGATAGGTTTTGATGGGTTTAACTTTAGTATCAAATATTGTACTAATGTAAAGACTAAATTTAGTTTTCTGTCTGTTAAAATGACAAAATTTTCTTGTATTTTTGTTCTGCTCTTAATAGCAGTTTGTAAAAAGTTTTTCTTTATCTTCTGAGTATATTGCCTAGGAGGCAAAGATTTTATGTAATAGAAAAAATTTCAGATAGAGAGGACAGCGTCTTCTCACTTTTGAAAGAGTTGACTTTCTAAAGCATGTTACTTCTTTAAAAAATATATATTTTAAAGATGTGGGATACAATTCAGGGTTAGGTACACAAATGTTCATTATGCAGGTAACCTTGTGGATGAGGTGGGCTCCCCTGCCCTTGGCAGTTTTCCGACACTGCCAGTCCCGCCCCCTGACCCCTGGCAGTTTCCCACTACTGCCAATCCTTTTCTTATAGTATTAGGATAATTGTTCAAGTCCACTTATGAGTGAGATTTAATGAAATACTCATTAAATTACCAGCATGTTATCTCTTATATTTACTTTACAAATGTTGTACTGTCACTACTAAATAGGTAGTCAAGTATATTTTTCATAATAACTCATGAGTCTGTTGAATTAATGGTTTAAATACCCTAAAAGTTTGTTAATTTTTCAATCCCCAAAACAAATCCTAAATGAGGAGACAGTCCTTTGGAAAGCATAAATGGCCACTCAGCCCGGTCCGGGAGCTCTGCCGCCTCCTGGACAGGGTCGGGGCGGGGATAGGGTAGGGCAGGGCCAGACTGGGTACAGGGCCAGGACCACAGTTCCACTCAGGCTGGCAGAGCAGCTGCCAGGTCATAGAGGGAGGACCTGCCCCCATCCAACAACTCACCTTGCCCACCAGCGGGGACCTGGCGCCAAGCGTGCCACGGCATCAGGGGAGGCCCGTGTGTTGGCACTGCTACGCTGAACACCTGCTGACCAGGATGAAAGTGACTGTGAGCTTCGGCTGGGACGGCTAGCTGCAAGTCTGCGAGCTCACCGCAGGCGCAGCGGCGCTACCTGCGGACGCGTGGGAAGGACCCTGGCTACTGGGTGAAGATTCATCACTTAGAATACACAGATGGAGGGATCTTGGATCCAGACGATGTCTTGGCAGATATTGTTGAAGACAAAGATAAGAACTCTCCAATGGCATGAGATGATAGTGTGTGATACACCGGCTTCTCCTACCAGTAAAGAAGATTGGTTGAAAACCCAACATCTCGAGGAATAATGGAACCCTTGACCTGACATGTGGTTCTTCTCTTCCTTCTCTTTCTCCAAGTCATAAGGAAGTGTCCAGGGACCCCTGGTGTAGCTGGGACAGTCCTGAGACCCCCAGGAAGCTGTGAACTCTTAGATGGGGCAGGTTGGGGGGCTTTTCTTTCACTGAGAAAGTGGCAGTGCTCATAGCTTGAACAGTGAAAACATTTCCTGTGGCATGCTCATATCTAAGTACTATAGGAACAGCAGTCTCTTACATTGTGACATTGAAATCACCATCATTCCTTTCTGAAGCAGCTACGTGGCACCTAGGATCAAAAAAAAAAAAAAAAAAAAAAATCCTGAATGCTCTTTTCTCTCACCTTATGAAAAGAGACATGTACAATAATTAAATTTGTTTTATTTTATATTACTAATGATGAGCTGAATGGAAGTCACATTCAAATCAGAAAAAAAAAATGCTTAGGCTACTCTAAGTAAAGTCCGTATGGATACATGTTATTCATATAGAAATATTTAGAAATTGCATGAGGTTTCTAGAAAATTGTCATTGTTTTTGCTGTCATTGGTACCTTTCTGTTATCAGCATCCTGGTGCAGCTTTGTGGGAAGATGGACAACAGAGTTACCCAAATTTCAGTTATTTTTAAAAATGCTGGGCAACCCCCTCAGTTCCCCTCCCACTCTGGGAACTTTTCTCTCCTCTCAATAAACTTGCTTTCTAGGAAAAAAAATGATAACTTGGCCAGACACAGGTCATGTCTGTAATCTCAGAACTTTGGGAAGCCAAGGGAGAAGACTCCCTTGAGACCAAGAGTTCAAGACCATCCTGGGAAAAATAGTGAAATCCCATCTCTAATATAAAAATAATAACACAAATATTTAAAAAATGAAAAATTCTAACTTGATTGCAATTTTCCTTCTTTTATTTGAGTTTAGTATACTCTAGGCTAGTGATTTTTATTTGGGTGTTCCAATCACTTATCTATGGAGTCTTATTAAAATGCAGATGTTAAGGACTTACTCCTGACTTACTAAATATATTTACATAATAAACTTGATAAGTTCTTTATAAATTCTAACTATATGCTGGTTACATACATAGTAGATTAATAATATGTCTCAAGTCATATCTTTCTCCATCAGCAAATCAATTTTATTTAACTCCCCAAATCTCATGAGTAGAAATATATTCTAACCATAGCCTGCATGGTTTCAGGGTGGTTAAAAACTTTTCCCTGCACTCAGGCTACTTCTGCTGTAGCAAATAGGCTACTACAACTAAGATTAATTGCTTGAAGAATCCCTTTGTTCTTCTCTTGCAATAGAGTCTCTCCACCAGTAAGGTTATTCAGAATATTCAACAAGTACTTCCATCTTAACAAAAACTTCCCTGTGCTTATTATCATCAACTATATGGAAAAAAAAGAATGAAGAAATGACACTCTCCGAGTCAAAATAGCCAAACTCTCTGAAGAATTTAATCTGTCCTTGCCCAAATTCTAGACTTTGATAATTCTTTGATTCTTTCCTTCTTATCTACATTATCTCTTAAAAAATAATTATTGGCAGGCCAGTGAAGATCACTTATCCTTCCTGGACCTTGGGAGGCTTTAATTTAGTTAGATATCTTTAAATACTGCCAAAGTTTTATTAAATACATCCATACTTAACATAAGCATATTGATTGTTTTTTCTGCATACATCCCATTATAGTCCTTACATGATCTTCAGATAGGAAACTTAGTCTTCTGGAAAGCTCTCTTCAGGTGAAAGAGAGCTAATGTTATTTTCCTAACCACCAATATTTCTTAAAACCACAAGGATTGCAACTACAGGTTTGTGCTTCACACTTCGCACACACATGTGTACTGCACACACACATAAACACAATGAAACATACACACATATATGCATACATATGTATTAAAAACTCTGAATCTTAAGGAAGGCACAGGTAATGATCTATGTGTTGGTATGAATATTTATTGGAATTATCCTCAGGGAAGTTTGAAGGGAAATCTACCCCAACACAAACTCTTAAACTAAGGCTTTTTCAAGAGTCTCAGAATCAGACAACATGAAGTAGACTGCTTTCCCAAGATCTATAAGATGAGCAGATGATATCTTGAAGTGACTATCTGACACTTAAAAGACTGATCAAGATCCTTTAGGATTTCTTTCAATTGCTACTATCTCTCTCCTTTGTTTACTTTCTGTCATATTTTCTCTTTTACCTTCTCCTTAATATCCAATATTCTAGGATAACTTGTCCTTTTAGCTATCCTCTCTTTCCTTTACTTCCTATCATCCAAAGAGAAAGAAAACAAACTTCCTTATTTCATTTTCTGACATTATTGCTCCTGCTCTCAATCTCATGATATGTCACTTTCCACACAAACCCCAGGACCAACATTTGATTGCTATTCCTCTCATCATATATACCAGGGAGACTATCCCCTTAATGGGCCATATTGATATTTAAACTACTTTACGTTATCAACCCCAAACTCTTGCAGGTGCTAACTAGATTTTATATCATATTTCTCTTGAAGTCTCCAATATCTTGACTATTCCTCCCCAAGACCAAATATTGGAAGAAACAGGAGGCTTTTTAATCAGTTTTACAACCTTTGTTTGGGTTCTTCAAAAAGACTCTGGTTTCCTGAGGTTAACCCCTCAAAATATTAATGACACCTACACACAGATCATCGTCCGTGTCTCCCTTAGAATATTACTTTCTTGTGGTCAATGCTGAAATATTTATAGAAATTAATTTCCCAAAATATGTTTTTTTCTCATACTGAGTTATTTTGAAAACTATATGATCTCAGAACCAAGGCCTCTTTGAACTTGTCTTGTTCTTTCCCCAAACCTCAAGTGTAGGGAGAAAATTTCTCTGGAATTTCCTTATTTCACCAATAAAGACTCATCAAAAGATAAACAATTACTTTCCATCCTCTTTCTTAAATTTCATTATCTGTTGTAAAAAGTAAGAATGAGGACTGCAACTACAAATAGATAAACTTTTTCCCCCCACAAAATAATGTTCCCTTCTTGATCTTATTCAAATTCCAAAGTTATTTACAATTAGTTTCTGTCTACCTGGTTTATTCATTTTGCCTAATAATCATTCACTACCTCTCAGAAGAATTGTCTACATTGCCCATTTCCTCCCTTCCCTAAGAAAGAGTGTATGTAAATTTGTATGTCTCATTGGAGGATGGTGTAATCACTGTGCACATTAATAAGTTTATATACCTTTTTTCTTATTAATCTGTCTTTTGTCAGTAGATATTCCTAAAACCATCAGAGGGTTAAAGGGAGATTTTTCTTTCACCTTTACATCAGCAAGCCTACACCTGTCTTCCCCATATCATTCTTTACTGTGTCTTTGGAATCTTTCTCCAGTACTTACAAGTATTCAAAATCATCACCCCAACTATTGACCACATGTCTCTCTGGAGATTTAAACTAGCACTTGAAAATAAATCAACTGCAAAGATGTGAAAGAATTCTTCAGGGGAAGTAATTTCCTTTTTATTTCTTTATGTGCATTATAAGATCTATTACTTACATTATGAGAACAATGCAATAAAACAGTGTGGACCGGGCTTGGTGGCTCCGTCTATAATCCCAGCATTTTGGGAGGTGGAGGAGAGTGGAGTGCCTGAGCCCATGAGTGCGAAACTTGGCGGTACTTCGGGTCTCTACAATTAAAAAAAAAGTATTCGGGCATGGTAGATCATGTCTGTAGTTGTGGCTACTTGGAAGGCTGAGGTGGAAGGATCACCGGAGCCCAGCAAGTTGCCACTGGGGTGGCTGTGAGTGTTCCACTGCACTCCGGCCTTGGAGACAGAGTGAGACTCCAACTAAAAATAATAATAATAATAACAATAATAATGTGATTAAAAATTTCCTTGCTTGGCTCAAGTGTCTGACACAAGTGTAGTGATACTTGCTTTCTGAGGAAAGAAAATAGCTCAAAGCAGTCCGAACTATGAGAGGTACCCACAATTTATCAGGCACAGAAAGACATGTAAATCCCTGAGAGAAATTGTTTAAAGGCATTTTCTTCCTGACTAGCTGCCTTACCCTTTATATTCATGTTACTGGAATCTGTGATACAATGTATAGCTAATAAGTACCTATTTTAATGTAAATTTTTGGTAAACAACTTAGAAACTCCTCCTTTTTCTTTAAAAAACTAATTGTAACTGTTGCTAGTCAGAATGTATATTCAGAGTATCTTGAATTCTGTGTTGCAATTCTCAAAATTGGACCAAATAAGTTATTTACTTTGTTAGTTTTGCCTCATCTTCTTCCTTCTAGGTCAACACTTCCCATAAATGACTTGAACCTGACTTTGAAGTGCAGTTCTTATAACAATATGTTATTAGTAAGCTAATACAAGCAAACCCCTTATTCAGATCAAATTAAATTAATCTGTTAGTACTCAGAGGCACGTCTTACTGTAAGAAGAGAGGAAGTTCATTTATCAAAGTTTCTTTGGACAAATGAAAGAATCTCACAAAAGTGAGCCCTTCTGAGAACAGTTGTTACACAATCTATTCTTAATTTTATTATTGGTATTCATATGACCTACATTAAGAAAGTTTGAATGTCAAGTTTATAACTAAAACGTCTTTACTATAACCGAATACCACTTTTCAAAAGTAAAATAAAGATGCCACAAAAAGCTTACTGGCCCAAAATGAAAACTATTTATGAAAACACTTTTTAATTGTTATTAAGTAAACATTTATTTGACAAAGACAAAAAGTATTTCTTCATTTTAATTTTTATTCTTATATATCAATTATATTTTAAATTTTTGTTTTTAAATATGGGACAGAGAACACCTTTAACAAATAATAAAATATACTTGAGAAATAGCATAATACAATTCACAGAACTTTAGTTACAACAACAGATGCCACATAATCTGGTTTCTTTACTTTTTATAATTTTTGAGAGTTTAACTGCTTATAGTTTAGAAGAGGTCAAAGAATTTTCTTCCCTTGTATTTCTATATATGTTGCAAAATGTTAAACCATTTAACCTTTACTGTAGTTATTTACAAAAGCTTTCAGGCAGAATTAAAGTGCCTATAATATTTCAGCTTCCTTTTCTCTACTCTTTAAGGACAGTGGTAATTCAAAGAAGGTAGTTTTGTTGTAAAATACAACTGTGAGTGCTTCCATTAGCATCCATTTGTAAGTTGAAACTGAGTACTTAAAGGTACTTTTATCAAGCATTCTTGTAAATTCTTTACAAATAATCAAGCTATAAATGTTGCACACTGAGAACCTTGAAGCTTTGCAAGAATGTTTATCCTTTATTCAACAACAACCTCTATGACCTCCATTTCATGTTTCATTTTTACCTGGTCTTTCTTATTTATTTTTGCCCTTCTACTACACACACTTTTACATTTCTTTTTCTCCTTCTTTCTTTTATCTCCCTCCTCCTCCTGCTTCTATCTTCATCTTCCTCCTTCTTCTTCCTTCCCCTCCAACCCCCTCCTCTTCCTCCTTCTTCTCTCTGTCTCTTTCCCTGTCCTTCTCTTTCTGTCAGTACTTCCCTCTCTCTCTCTCCTAGTTTCCCACTCAGGTTTTTATAGCTATATTAGATAGAATTTTATTTTCTAGGCAAAAAATCAAAACATGAAAAATATAGTTATAAATTGATAGAGTAATGTAATACTTAATTTAAAACAAAGCAAAATAACTTATTTTTGCCAGTTTCATCTTTCAGTGTTCTGTCCTTATATGGCCACCCTCTCTAAAATCTATGCATTATGAAAAATACATCTAGGACAATTTGTTCATGAGCTTCAAGCATAAGTTAGGAGGAAATTCCATCATTTGCAACAACATGGATGAACCTGGAGGTCATTATATTAAGTGAAACAAGCCAAGCACAAAAGATAAATACCATATTATCTTACTTATATGTGTAATCTACAAAAATTGAAGTCATAGAAGCAAAGAGTAGAATGTTGGTTACCAAGCTGAGGTAGAAGGAGGAGAATGTGCAGATGTTGATCAAAGGGTCCAAAGTTCAGTTACACAGAAAAAATAAGTTCTGGAGAGCTATTGTGCGTCATGATGACTATAGTTGATAATAATGTACACCTGAAATTGCTATGATAGTAAATATTAGATATCCTAATTACAAAACAATAAGTAATTGATAGGGTGTTAGTTATGTTAATTAGATCAATTTTTATCATTGTACAATGTATACTGATGTGGGGTCCGAGCGTTTGATTCACGGCACTGACACACAATTTACCAAGAGAGAGATGTATTAACCAGGTTCGACTGGCCAGGGCCTCTCACCAGACTTACAAGTTTCTAGGCGAGGGCCCCACACTGCGGCAGGGGCCTTTCTTAAATATGCAAAAGCCCGCCTATTTCATAAGCTCGTTATAATTCAAATTTGAACAACACAAAGCCCACCAGAAGAGGAGCTTGCCCGCACAATTCAAACAGAGAAAAGCCTGCTAGAATTTGAAAGGGGCTTAATGCACAACATTCACACACTGCCAGAGGGGATTGCAGAGGCAGAAAAAGCTGGTTAACTTATCTAATATAGTCACTTGGGGCTTCCAAGTAGGGCATTCTTTCCAGCATTTCCAAGAATTACTAAGTTTTAGGGGAGAGGTCACAGCACACAGTTTCAGCATACTTAATATATGAAGTTATGGTTTCATTACATTTCACATAATTCATCACACTTAATATATAAAGCTTCACACAGGTTCCACACAATTCATCACCTCTTACAATACATATATTAGAACATTACATTGTATATCATAAATATAAACATTTTTGATTTGTCAATTAAAAAAAGGACACATGCAAAAATGAAAGCAAGAAGAATCATTTTGCTAGAGGGTGCAGACTTCAATTAAATGACAAACAGTATAGGCTACAGATGGAATGCATGTGCTGTTTGTTGTCTAGTAATGGAAGAAAAAGGTTAAAGGTGATCACTGAAGATTGCCACAGTATTAGTGACAAACTTGTGAAAGAAGACGAATCAAGGCTACAAGCTACACAAAAACACAGGCACACACAAATCACACACATACACAAATCTTGATACTGTGCCAAAAAATACTGGAAGAAAGAAGGAAATCTTTCCCTCCGTTTTGACCTGGGCACTTTCTACACACATTTGCACCTTTCAAAACACATTTGAAATTTTAAACACTAATGAAACAACTGTGTGTCCACCTAAGAAAATGAAGCTATCAGTCATATTTGTGGATAGCCACCCTCTACCCCCAGTAAGGATGCATATGTTCAAATGTCACTGTATCTGTTGGGGCCCAGAAAACACCCCAAAATGAAGGGCTCAGCAGTAGCCTCAGAAAGCAAAAGGCTTTTTCTGACCTTCTTTCCTGTGGAGGAATATGAGGCCCAGTTAGGCCAACATCAATTGGGTAAATTGGGGAAACTAAACTGAGAAAGGAATAAGAACTAGATTATATAAATGTTACAAAGAAACTTCCTGATAATATCAAGAGTTGTAATAGTTTATTAACCAGTTCTAAAGCATTTGTAGTAAACAAAAAATAGTTAACCAATTGTTGCTATTTAACTATTGCTGCCAATTAACCCCATCTTAAAGAAATAAGACACTACTATCAGTCATCTGCTTCAGGCACCTCTGACAATTTCCTTTGCAAATTTCTCCATGTCCTGCAGGCAATTCCTCAGATCCACTAAACCATGACACCTTTCTGATAAAAATGCCTCTCTGGACCCTGTGTCTTTGCAGACAACAAACACTCTCTGCTGCCTCTATCCATTGTGCCCTCATGAGGAGTCTTCCCTTTAATAAATCTACCTTTCTAAATTTATAACTGTTTTGGTAAATCCTTTTTACCAACCCATGACTCTGGCCATACCTAGCCCATAATCACACACAACATTCCCTCCTGTCTGTCAGTCCCTTCTTACCCAAGGCTAGTCACAGAAACTAGAATCACTCTTCTTCAAGGCAGATCATAGAAATTAGAACCCCTTTTTCCAAAAGCCAGACATAAAACTTAAATCTATTCTATGTAAAAACTTGCCATGAAGTAATTATCTGACCTAATTTGTTTGACTGTAAGTCATAAGATTCCCATTCCAGAGAAGGCCCTGTCCCACACCCAGAAGGAAGGAATGCATGCTCCGAGAGGTCAAGAATAATCTAGACAGACAGACTTTGCTGGGTTTCTCCACTCAATACATTAGCATTGAATTACACCCTTTTTGTCCAATCATATTTCTACATGGCTGTCCATTCTTTGTTGACTCTAAGCATAAAAATAAACAATTTCCCCTGTATCTTTGGGTTTTTATTCTGAAGGCTCCCATGTATACACATTGAATACATTTGTATGATTTTTCTCAAATTACTCAGTTAACTTCATGTCAGTGATTTTCAGCAAAACTTCATGGGGGGAAGGGGTTTGGGCCCCACATAATCATTGTTAGTCTTGTTAATTTCTGTTAAAATGTATTCAAACTCTCATTTAGTATTCTATCACCTAAACACTAAATTGTAAAGTTTCCTTTAATCTATTTATATACAATAGGAAGGGAAAGAAGAAGAAAGAAGGGAAGAGCTAATTAATGTGTACAAATAATTATATGCACTAATGAGCAAGATGAAATATGCAAAAAAGAACATTGTCACTTTAATAATTGACCACAAGTTCTTTGTGATATCTAGGCTGTGTTTTTTCTACTACTCATTCCATATGTATTTTGTTTTCAGCCCTAATCTCAGATTGTTGTGGTTATTTATTTATTTATTATTCTGGTTGTTGTAATTTTCAGTTAACCTTATATTGAACATATAAATAATAAGGGATGTACTAGAGAATTGTCTAAGTTCCATACAAAATCCTTTCTGCCCCCATTGGACAGCAGCAAACCATATTTCCTTAGGTAATTGGGATCTAGTATTTTAGCTTGGAGAGTAGCCTCCTCTCTTTGCCTGTTGCTTCAGTAATGTTCTGAACCTATAATGTCCAGGCAGCAATCTTACCTTCCAATTCAATGAAACCAATGTTTGTGCCCTGATGGAAACATAAACTAAGACTTCTAAAATATAAAAGTTCAAAAGTACTTAGATAGGAAACAAACATTCTGGAGTCATGAGGCATATAATAGAAAGAATACACTAATAATTCACCCCTTAATTTATGGACCTATTTATTGTGTACATTAGCAAGACTACCATATGATGGCATTTGATACAAAGCACACACTGCATTCGTAAGACAGAATTCCATCTCTTTGGCGGATTGTCTCCTAATGTCACTGTAAATAAGTGTTCAGTGAATCTTTTGAATTTTCTATTAGGACAGCCACTTTAGGGTGATGAGATATATGATATAAGAAAGAATAGTTAACTTATGGGCCATGAGCACATTGCTGTATTTCTTTTGCTGTGAAATATATTAAATACTCAGAAGTAATGCTGTGCAGAATGCCATAATGATTGTAAAGTCATTGCTTAGCCTTGGTAAGGGGAAGTCCATTTTATTGAGTCTACACATAACCTCTGTCCTGTCATCATTCATAAGTCCACTGAAAAAACACTGGAGTGGTTGGGGAGAAAGACACTAAAATCCACAAGGTTTGCCATTTGTCCACCCATGTCTTATAGTGTCCTTGGCAGTGGATGTATTTTGTTGCACATGAATATGTAACACAATTTCTTCACAGTCTATTCCCATTGTGAGAGATCCATCTTTTTCCATAATTCCTTTTCTCCAGTCTTCCAAGGCTATTTTATCTAAGCCTATGACCATTCCACCAAACTATTAGCAAGCACCAATGTGTCAATACAGATAAATACTTCTGGCCTTCTCTCAGTGTACATAAAATTAATTTGTACATGTTTTAAAAATATACTTATGTATTTTATACAAACACATATTTACATACGTTTATGCATACATGGTGTCTTCTGCAACTGATAAATAGAATATAAATAGAATATAAATGATATAATAAATCAATAAATTACCTCAATTTATAATTGTGTTTATATAGAGTCATCATCTTTTTTCTGCTGCCATGTAAACATATGAGAAAAAGATTCCTGTTATATATAACGTTGCTAAAGATTTCTTCCCCAAATAAATGCTCATTAGTGTTTAATTAATAAAAGTAAGCCATTATGAAATAAAATTGTATAGCGACAAGATCAGTAAACATTGATAATTCTGAAAATAACAAGTACTGGTGAGAACTTGTGTTAAAGAGAACTCTTATACCTTGCTGGTAAGAGTATAAGCTTGTATTCTTACTTTGGAAAACAATTCAGCACTACAGTTTGAAGATAAAATTTTATATAACTAGATAAAGGCAAATATCCTATAAAAAGCACAGCTCCATAAACATTCTTACATGCATTTTCTAGAGCATATGTGCAGAGTGAAATTGCTGATTTATAACTTCTACTCAGTGTTTTACTATGTAATGCCAAGGTATTTTAGAAGGTAAAACTGGGCATAGACTTGTGCTTACCAGTCATAAGAATGTTCAATATCATCTTATATGCCCAAACTTTAAACATTTTAAATCTGTTATACTTCATACAACATAAATTTTATAAACATATAAATTATAAATTTATGTAAAATATTTACTTTGAATTTCCATGACTAATAGTATGGTTGCTTATTGTTTTATATATTTGTTTCATTGTTGTTTACTATTGTCTGAAATGCAAATTCATTTCTTTCTTTTTTTTTTTTTTGAGTTGGAATCTCACTCTGTCACCCAGACTGGAGTGCAGTGGCCGCTCCCGGCCACCGCAGCCTCAACCTGCTGGGCTCCAGCGATCCTTCCGCCTATTTTATGAGAATATTTAGAATCATAGAATTTCCCCACCCAGTGTAGTATTTGTATGTCTAACATTCTGTCTCAATGATAATCCCCATTGTATGAGGTATACTTATTCTAACAATGAGTTTCTTTTTTTCCAAAAGGCATTCCATCCCTTTCTGGAGTCGTTCTTTCATAAATTATTAGCTTTGCTAACTGATACTACTCCTATTACTTCTGCCATTTAGTTCTATATCTGTGCAATGTGCTAACAAAGTCATAGGCACCTACTTCTACATGAATGTTTTAGACATATGATGGCATTATATTTTCATTTCTTAGTTTTTTGGGTTTTTGTTGAATCGGAGTGTCACAATGTCGCCAGACTGGAGTGCAGTGGCACACTCAGTGGCCAACACAGCCTCCACCTTCTGGACTGAGGTGATCTTTCTACCTCAATCTTCCAAGTAGCTGGAACCACACACGTGTGCCATCACACCTGGCTAATATTTTGATTTATTGTAGAAATGAGGTCTCACCTGGTAGCCCAGGGTGGTCTTGACCCTGGGCTCAGGCAATCCTCTCATTTCTGCCTCCCAAAGTGTTGGGATTACAGGAGTGAGCCACTGCACTCAACCTTCTTAGTATTTTTTAAATTGCAAAACTCCTTCAGTTTTCCTCTTTGTTGACATTAATCCATTATCAAAACAATTTGGATACACTTATTCAGTGTTCTATTAGTACTGCTATATTGAAATCTTTTCATCGTCTTGTCTTCAAAGATGTCATACTTTTAGTTGCTTTACCAGTTTAAGACTAAGATGATAATTTCATAGAAGAATTAAGATTATTTTGTCACAATTTGTGAATTTTATTATATTATATGTTGTTAAGCTTACAGTTAAGTAGTTTTTGCAATCCTTTGTTTTTATCTTTCCTTTGTTCACATTTGAAACTTTTGTCTTCATCTGGCACTTATTTTTTAAAATTTCTCCGAGATGGCAGTGACTCAGATCAAATATGTAGGTGGTTTCTGAACCTTGTAATGTGATTCAACGGGACCTTGAATACCTGAATTTATTTGACGAGGCTGGGGTATTCCTTACTACTTTTTTCTGTGTTGTAGATAGCATTCAATATTGACAGTTTTCTGTCCTTTCCCGTTTTAAGCTGATAAGAGAATATGCAAGCAAAGTGAAAGTTGACTACATCTCTTAATGATGGGGTCTAGCTATGTTGCCAAGGTTGGCCTTCAAGTTCTGTTCTTGGGTAGTCCTTCATCTGCAGCCTCCTGAATAGTTAGGACTGTAGGCAGGCATCACCATGCCTGGCTTGCTTTTGTGTCTTATTGTGATTTTGCTACCATTTTTTTTCTCATGTCCCTCTAATTTTTTCAGTTTGTGGCCATAATGTTTTATTAGTTGTCAATCAATTTCCTATGTTTTATTTTTATCAGGATTGTGATGGAAATTTCAGTTTTTAATGCCACCCATTTTTATACAGCTTTATTTTTCTAATTTCAAAGGAGATTATAATTGTAGAAAATTCAGAATACTTATAAACAGAATGCGGGAACTAAATCTGTAATCCCTTCATTATTCAACCATAATCACTGCAAATATTTTGGAGTATATATTTTTAAAAATACAAATAATTTTAAAATTGGGTCATATAGTATATATAATTTTGAACCTACTTTTCAATTTTCTTTTATGCTCCTTTTAGTAAGAATATTTTGTTGTAAAATAATTTTTAGTGGTTGTAGAGTATTAGATTTATCATCAGATCCTAGTTTACTAAATTCTCTGCTAGTGAAGATTTCAGTTACCTGCTTTTTGCTATTGTAAGTAACATTGCTATAGAAACACTTATTATGCTAAATATTTATTCACATATATATACATACACACACACACGTATGTATGTATGTATGTATGCATGTATATTTGAATGTATTCCTATCTGTGAAAATTTTGCATCCAAAAGTACTTACTGGTGCTGGGTTGAATTGGGGCCAGATCTATTTTTTTCTCAATTTTTAATTTGTGGGTATGTATCCAAATATTTTCATGTTGTATACTCTATATACGCTAAAATGATATGGCTATTTCTTTCAAGGTTCTTATCACTTCCACATTGTCTGATATTTTACGTTATTCATTCCTATTTTCACTTTAAAAGGGTTGATTTTTTTAATGAGGAAAACTCAGGAATCATTTATTCTACTTTTAGCTGAATGTAACATTTAGGAAATGCCACGGTAGTTTAAGTATTTTACTTAGTGTAATAGGTCTCTTTAGTTTTACAGTCTATGTTATAAAAACATGAGCTGTATCTTTTATTTATCTTGGTTGCATGTTGCCCCTCCCCACCAATGAAAAAAAATTGCTGTTGGTTATCCTTCTGAAGATAAAGCTATATGGTGGGCTAGAAGGATGAGCATAACATCTGAAGAACTGTATACAAAAGAAAGGTGGTTCAGGGCTTATAACTAGCATGTCTGGGTAGAGGGTATGTGAGGATAGATCTCAGTTCAGTCAAATTTTTTCAGGTTTTATGGACCTATAAATATCCTCAGCTCTTTTGGTTATTGGAGATGTAGAAACATATGCTGAAGTATCACTTTGCTGGAATTTGTGAAAGGTTGGATTTTGGTGACTTGTGGTCATATATTGTTTTATACATATAGGTAAAAAGATATTAATATGTTAAGTTCATAATGAATACTTAAAATATATTTTCACTTTTCAGCAATAGTAGATTCCAAAATTCTCTTAATTGGAATAGTTGCTCAAGGAGTAGGATATTTTGTCAAATTTTAAACTTCTCCATTTGGCACTATTCACTCATTGAGTCATTAATTCTCTACTGTATGTCAAGTACTCCTGTTTTCAGAGAGTATATAACAAAGCTTAATTAGCCCTCTCCCGTTTTCTTACATCAAGTTTCTCCTTTTGGAACTTTCATAAATATTTTTAAAAGAAGAATGGACAGGAAAATCATATGTGCTGTAAGAAATATTGTTATGACCAATTTGAAGGAACACATGGATACTTGGATCTCACATATTGAGAGTTACCTGTAATGTATTAATATGGGGAGGAAATTAAAGAAATGTGGTAAAATAAAAGATAGATTTCTGCTAATGGTATTTGAGATAGTGAAAACATTTTGGATAATATAATTGTCTGTTTGTAAACATAAGTAAGTATAATTATTAGATTTAGAAATTGCTGTAAGCATTAATTTTGTGAACTTTTGTATGTACATGTGTTTGTGCCTATGTACACATACACACACAATGGCTGAAAGTTGTTTTTTTCTGAGTTAATTAAGTCAGCATATCTTTTTTCTAAGAATTCAGGAAGCTATCAATTTGCCATGTATATGAAAATGTAAAGTAAGCTTTTAAATATGCAGTGGTACCTAACTTACTTACCATACATCTAATTAATTATAGTATGTAGGGAATAAATTAAGTGTTCACATTCCAAGTTGTCTAATTAAGTTGTAAGTGACCTTGGTTTTAGCTTTGTTAAAGTGTTATGTTAGATTAAGTACCTCTAAATAATGAGCATTAGTTATTCCGAAAATATAATTTATCTAATTCTCTGCAAGCAACAAAAATTTGCATAGCACATTTTTTCTTAGATAAATAAACGCTGTCATAATTTTCGTGGTCATTTTCTTATGTTATTTATGACTTTATAATGTGTGAATATGTAATAATTTTCTACGCCACATTCCAAACTAAGAGTAATTTATAAAGTTTTAAATAACATTATCTACTTCTCATAATTATCCAATATTCAGTTCCATATGGACTGTGAATTCAAAACTGAGTTGCTCAGATTTTAACTTTTCTCTTATGGTACTTTGTATTCTTGGTTTTAATTACATACTTTTTTTTCATTTGATATGCATATCTAAAATTGCCTATTATCTCAAAGATAGGCATTCCCTAAATTGTATACAATTTTTCTTTGCATACTGTGCTTACTTTAATTTAAAATATATTATTTATTACTTTAGTGTAGAACAACTAACATTTTTTATCATACTATTAACCAGCTTTTTCAAAATTTTTAAAATTTTGTTTTAATTGACATGCTATACATATTTATGAGGTATAGTGTTATGTTTCAATACTTGTATACATTGTGTATAAACTAAATCAGGAGATTTAATATATCTACCACCTCATACATTTGTCATTTCTTTCTGATGAGAATATTAAAATTTCTCTATTCTGGCTATTTTGAGGTAAACAATACAATATTGTTAACCATAGTCACTCTACTGTGTAACAGAACTCCATAATTTATTCCCCTTTCTAATTATAACTTTTTATCCATTGTCCAGTCTTTCCCTATTCTCCTTTCTTCCCTGCCTTCCACAACCTCTGGTAACCACTATTCTATGAGTCCACATGTGAGATTATAACAGTATTTGTCTTTCTGTGCCTGGCTTATTTCACTTAACATAATGTCCTTCAAGTTTATCCATGTTTCCACAAGTGACAGAATTTCCTTCTTTTTAAATGGCTGAATAGTATTCCATTGTGTATATATACCACGTATCTTTCACCCATTCATCTGTTGATGGACACTTAGGTTGATCCATATCTTGGCTATTGTAGTTAGTGTTGCAACAAACATGGGAGTGAAGATAGCTCTTTGACATACTAATTTGCTTTCCTTTGGATATATACTCAGTAGTGGAACTGCTGGATCATAAACTACTTCTATTTTTAATTTTTTGAGGAACCTCCATACTATTTTTCAATATGGCCTTACTAATTTATATTCCTCTTGACAGTGAATAAGAGTTCCTCTTTCTTCACATCTGCACCAACATTTGGGTTTTTTTTTTTTGATAATAGCCATTCTGATTGGGGCGAGATTGTATCTCATTGTGGTTTTGATTTGCCTTTCTCTGATGATTAGTGATGTTCAACATTTACTCACATACCTGTTAGTCATTTGTATGTCTTTTTTTGATAAATGTCTATTCAGATCTTTTATCCATTTAAAAATAGAATTACTTGGTTTTTGCTATTGAGTTGTTTGAGTTCCATATGTATACCGGATATTAATTCCTTTCTGGATACATACAACCTACCAGGACTGAATGATGAAGAAACAAAATCTGAACAGACCAATAATGAGTAACATGAGTGAATAAATTTTAAAAAGTGTCCCATAAAAAATCTGAAAAAGACAAACATAAATGGAAAGACCTTCCATGGTCATAGATTGGAAGAATTAACATTGTTAAAATGTTCACATTACCTAAAGTGATCTACAGTCTGCAATCCCTATAAAAATACCAATGACATTATTAAATGGAACCACAAAACACCCCAGGTAACCAAAGTAATCTTGAGTGAAATGAACAAAAGCTAGCGGCATCACACAACCAAACTCAAAATATATTTCAAATCAATAGTAACCAAACAGCATAGTACTGGCATAAAAATAAGACACATAGACCAGTAGAACAGCATGGAGAGCCTAGCAGAGAGCTGATTTTCAGGAAAGGTGTCAAGAACACACAATGGCAAAATGACATTGTTTTCAATAAGTGGTGTTGGGAAAACTGAATATCCATATACAAAGGAATGAAGATAGACTCCTATGTCTCACTATATGCAAAAATTAACTCAAAGTGGATTAAAGACGTAAATGTAACATCCAAAATGATAACAATACTAGAGAACATAGGAGAAATACTTCATCACATTGGTCTGGGTAAGAATTTTTTGGATACAATTCCAGAATGACAGGAAACAAAAGCCTAACAAATGGATAATCGTATTACATCAAGCTAGAAAGCTTCTGAACAGCAAAGGGAGCAATCAGCAGAGTGAACAGACAACTTAAGGAACAGGAGAAAATATTTGCAAACTGCTTTTGAAAACAATGCTAGTTTTTAAAGTGTATATCTTTGTGTAGCTGAAAAAGGGAATTTTTTAATTTGTAAGAGAATGTCTTTATCTTTTTTTGAAGCTTTATTGTGTAGACACTCGGGCGTCACACGATTTTTAGATCCATACACTGTGGCCAGAATTCAGCCAGATTAGAGAATTTGTAAATTATCCTGTTTTGATACCTGATATTCCAGTTTCAAAAATAAACTTCAAAAAATAAGCTTCTGGAGCTTTCTTACTTTTTCTGTTCTCAATAAGGTTTCTCTAAGAAAGCAATTATCTCTTCCATGAAGTCTTAATATTAGTGTTTCTCTAAAACTGTGTGAACTGTTGTCTTTTTGGAGGATAGACTTCAATTACCAGTTAAATTTTTCAATAGTTGTTGGTTTATTCAGACTTTCCATTTCTTCTTAAATCAAGTTTGATAATTGCATTTTTTTTGTGCAATTAACCATTTCATCTGAGTAGTCAACCTTTTGCTATAAAGTTATTCATAATGTTCTTAGTTTTTAAAAATGTTGACACTGGCCAGGTGCGGTGGTTCACTCCTATAATCCCAGCACTTTGGGAAGCCGAGGTGAGAGGTTTGCCTGAGCCCATGGGTTTGAGACCAGCCTGGTCAACTTGGTGAGACCTCATCTCTACAATAAATCAAAAAATTAGCCAGGCTTGGTGGTGCGTGCCTGTAGTTCCAGCTACTTGAAAGGCTGAGGTGGAAGGATCACCTGAGCCCAATGGTCGAGGCTACGGAGCCCCTTAGTGTGCCACTGCATTCCAGCCCGGGCAACAGAGTGAGACTCCAACTCAAAAAAAATAAGAATAAATAAAAATGTTGACACTAGCTTTTAGTTATATTGCCTCTTTCTTTATATCTGTCTTTTCTCTACTTATATTCTCACTTTTGCTACAGTAGGGTTTGCTTTGTTGTCAGAAAATCAGGTTTTGGTTTTGTTGCTCTTTTATTTGTTTTTATTTTTTTCTTACACATGTTTTAGTTGGGGATTAAATTCTAGGTTGATAATCATTATCTCAGCAATTAAATTTATTTCTCTGTTTCCTTCCAGCATTGTTTGTGGTTGATGAAAGACCTGTTGCTCTCTAGCTTGTCATTTCTTTATACCGTTCCATCTGAATATTAATGTCTTTCTGTAATCCAAGAAAATTCTAAGCGATAATCTTTTTAAATATTGTTTTTCTGCCATTATCTCTAGTTATCATCTTTTGAAAATCCTATTAGAGATATATTGGAATCTCTCACTGTATGTCCTCTTTGAGATATATTGGAATATCTCACTGTCTCTTTATTGCTGTTGAAAATATTTTTATCTGTTTACCTCTGTCTTGCATTCTGGATGAATTCTTAGGTGGAATTCTATTTTAGTGATTATTTTTTATTTGTAGATTTCTGTTTGGTTCAATTTATATCCAGCCAGTTCTTGTTTAACATTTTTGTTTTGTTTCATAGATTCCTTTAATTAAGCAACTGCTTTGTTGATCTTTTTAGCTTTGTAATACTTCTTATTTAAAGTCTTTGTCACGTTGTTCCATATTACTTTCATCTGGAGGGAACTTATGTTTCATTGTTGATTTTGTTGACTCATTTTCAGCAGACGATCTCTTCATATGGTTTAGAATTAATCTTTTTTCATCATCTTGGTTGGTAATGCTCATTCTCTCAGAAGGTGCCCTCCTTTCTCAAGCATAAAAGGGGGGTTTTCAAGATAATTTTAAGAAGAAATTTAAAAGTAAAATGTATTTTAGTGTTTTTATTTAAAAAGAGGAATGACTGTTATTATTATTATAGAATCATCCTTTTTCTTTTTCTTTTTCTTTTTTTTTTTTTTGAAGCAGGGTCTCACTCTGCCACCTAGTTTGGAGTACAGTGCATGATCATGGCTAACTGCAGCCTCGACCTCCTAGGCTCAGGAGATCCCTTTGTCTCAGCCTCTGTAGTAGCGAGGACTTCAGGTGCGTGCCAGCATACCCGGCTCATTTTTTGACATTTTTTATTTATTTTTATTTTTTTTATAGAGACTAAGGTCTTGCTATGTTGCCTAGGCTTATCATATTTTTTTGTTTTGACAAATTGCTTAAGTTTGTAGCCATTTATAAACATTCTAAAACTTGAAAAAGGTGGAAAACTAAATTCAGTATTTAAAATTTACATGACCAGACACACTGTCACCATCAGTGGCCAATAAACACTTCTTCAGTTATTCTTTTTACTTAGGATTATAATTGAAAACTTAGTTTGATTAAAGTAATAGAAAATTAATTATGATTGTTATGTTGTCTTTAATAAGAATAACCTAAGTATGTCCTTTATAAGCGTTTTAATAATTCTAGTTGTAAGAGGATAGCACAAAAACTAGGAACTCACTGTTACTTACATTAATCTTCCTTATATTTTACTTTACTTTGAAAATTTTAGCCCTGTCTCTAGTTTTATGTGAGTATGGGATCTCACAACTTAGTTGCTTATGCATTTCATATGTCAACTGATGCCCAGAAAATGTAATGTGTAATATAATATTCTTGGGAATTGCATCTCTGTGTAGGAAGTTTTGTGTCTTGTAAATCCCTCAAGTAGAAAAGTTTATCCTCTGATAAATGCTGTGATTTTTATTGTCCATGTCAATAAGGAAAGAGACTAAACATTATTTCCTTGGTATTGTTACTCTACCATGAAATGTGAGAAATTGGCCAGGCATGGTGGCTCATGCCTGCAATCCCAGCACTTTAGGAGGCAGAGGTGAGAGGATTGCCTGAGTTTAGGAGTTTGAGACCAGCCTGCGTAACATGACGAGACCTCGTCTCTACAATAAAAAAAAAAAAAGATATCTAAGAAAGCTCATACACATATTTAATGTGTATATGATGAGTTTCAGATATTGCTTTCTGTGAAAAATGTCTATTTCCTCTTGATATGCAAACAAATGAGCTTACTTGAAAAGCAATAATTTTACCATTTGTTTAACTTTGTAATTCTATCCATTCAGATACTCCATAAAATTTTAATTTCTGTGTGTAAACTGCTGTTCCTTTTCCTAACTGGCTTAGTTCAAAATGCGATGTCTCTTATACTTGAAAAGAGTCTGCAGTTGTCACCTCTTATCTATGTTTTTGCTTTCTGTGCTTTTGTTACTGGCAGTAAACTGTGGTCCAAATATATTAAACGGAAAATTCCAGGAGTAAACAATTCATAGGTTTAAAATTGCACACTGTTCTGAGTAATATTGTACTGTTTTGTTTCATCCTGCCTGGGATGTGAATCATACCTTTGTCCAGCATATCCATGTTGTAGACACCACTTACCTGTTAGTCGATTGGTAGCCTTTAAATTATGTAATCTGTTGTCTTCTTGGTTTTCAGATCAGCTTTTGCAGTATCATAGTGCTAGCGTTCAGATAAACCTTATTTTCATTAATAATGGCCCCAAAGCACAAGAATAGTGATGCTGGCATACTGTTATAATTGTTTTATTATTGTTGTTGATCTCTTACAGTACTTAATTTATGAATTAAACTTTATCATAGGAATGATATATAGAAAAAACATTATATGGATTGGCAGTGAGGTTTCAGGCATCCACTGGGAATCTTGGAATGTATCTCCTGCAGCTAAGGGGGGGAGGACTGTAATAAGCACCCTGTACTTATTGTATCTCCGTTTCTCTTAATTATTTCCAGCTAGATAATTTGCTTATTAACTCAAATGATTAACTTATTAAAAACAATTTTATTGTTATGAAATAATAATTACTGTTATAAAATTTCTAAAATATTTGTTCAGTGATAAGGTTATTTTACAAAATATTGTATGTCAACATGACTTAAGTGGTTCAATTATATATGGACAGAAGAAGTTTTTTATTTGAAAAATAAGTTTTAAGAGAGGAAATAAAGTTTAAATTGTCTTATCATTGGTCTTTATACTGTTAGCTTTGAGCTGCTTTTGTCTACATGATAAGAGATTTTTTTTTGTTTAAAAATTCAGGTGTTCATTCTAAATATGGTAAAAGTAAACATCTGTTTTATTTATTAATTAAATTAATGGTGTTTTGTGAACTTAGAAGATAAAATGAAAAAATTGATAAATCAAAACCTGTACTGTGTTATTTAAAAATAAAATAAAAGTATTTCTGTGATTAAGTAATACATGTTCACTATTACAGAAAAGTAGGAAAAGATTAAATATAAGGACAAATGAAAAGTGTACAATTTGGTAGTATCTTTTTAGCATTTATCTGTATAGGCATTGTTTGCATATTTTATGGGCATGATAGTATATATAAAAAGCAGAATTTAATGAAATAGAGACATAATTGCCAAAACTTTGAAGCATGACAGATATTCGTTAGGTGAATGGATCAACAAACTGTAGTACATCCGTATAATAGAGTATGAATCAGAAAGAAAAAGAACTATCAAGCCACAAAATAATTGAAAGAGCCTTAAATAGATATTGCTGAGTTTAAGAAGCCAGTCTGAAAAGACTGTATACCCTATGAGTCCTACTGTATGACCTTCTGGAAAAGGAAAACTGTGGAAACAGTGAAAAGATCAGTAGTTGCCAGGGATTTGGGGAAAGGGATTTGGGGAAAGGAATGAATAGATGGAACACAGGATTTTTGAGGGCAGTGAACCTATTCTGTTTGATACTTTAATGATAGATACATGTCATTATAGTAATTCTACATTTGTCAAAACCTGTACAATGTATAACAGAAAGAGTGACTCCCAATTTAAACCATGGACTTTAAAAAACTAATTGGTGATAAGTGTGATACTGCTAGACAGATAAATACGTGATGTAAATACATTCTATCTGATTCTCAGCAGCACATTTTACGTTAGACTTATAATATCTTCTTGAATAATGCTTTCTTTTTGTGGACTGAAGTATTCTATTTTTGTTCTCCAGCATGGTAGCCACTAGCCATATGTGGTTATTGATCGCTTGAAATATGGCTAATGTGACTGAGGAATTGTATTTTACATTTTATTTAATTTTAATTACTTAGAATATAAATAGCTCATGTGACTAGCAGCTATAACATTAGACAAGGCAGTATTTAAATCAGAAAACAGAAATACAGGCTAGTGAAATACAGTTTAGATGGGGTTAGTAGTTGATTGAAAGACCTTACTCTAAATATTGGCTCATTGTGCTAGTTTGGGTGGGGTCAGATCTTCATTCTGCGTTTTTTTTTTTTTTTAAACTGCAGTTTTGTCCTTAGAACTTCAATCAGTAATTTGCATAAAGGCATACTTGTAAAATTTGTGGAGGTAATGGTGATAGTAATTACTAATGTGATGATGACATAATATGGATTTAGAAAGCTTCCAAAGAGTAAAATGAGAAAACAGTCAGAAAGTGAACTGTATAAGGCAGGAGTTCCCAGCTCCTGGACAGTAGACCAGTACAGGTTCCTGGCCTGTTAGGCACAGCAGTAAGTGAGCAGTGGACAAGAACAGCTCTGCCTTCTGTCAGGTCAGCAGGGGCTCGAGATTCTCATAGAAGCACAAGCCCTATTGCGAGCCCTGTTGTGAACCACGTGTGAGGAGGATGTAAGTTGCACGTTTCTTATGAGAATCTAATGCCTGGTGATGCCCCCCATCCATGGAAAAATTGTCTTCCATAGAACTGGTCCCTGATGCCAAAAAGGTTGGGAATTGCTGGTATAAGGGACCTATTGGGAGTTTTGAGCTTGAAAATTGTTACATAAAGTACAGGATATTAGAACTTGGCCTAACAATTCATGTAGAAAACAATTAAAAATAAAGTTTTATACTTGGCTGCACATTCAGTTTGAGCCAACAGTTTGTTGTTAACCATCTTATGCTCTTTCATAGAAGTTGAATGTCTAGTCCAAAGTTAATAATCTTTTTGTTTTGCCCTGGTCAAATTATGCATGTTGTTTGTCTTGCCATTTTTTAAAGAGGCTCAGTGAAAGGTAAAGGAACGAAGATACAGAATCAAACAATTTATAAGGGGGACCCAAAAAAACAATTTTTTTTGGAGGGTGGGCTCCTTGTATCACAGGCTTCTCCCATTAGATAAGTGTTCTAGGAACCCATCAGCATCAGTGTACCAGCTAGCACTGTTGTGAGAGGCTGTGTTCAGCTTCAGTGAATTTTTCTTTGAAGATTCTTTCAATATGTTTGCCCATTTCAAGATGGTGATTTACGAGTGCACCTGCCTCAATTTATGAGGATATTACCCACCTACATGGTGCTGAGTATTCAGCAGTTTTTTGACCAAAAACAGCATGACTCTCGTGCCCCACCCTTCCTATTCACCCCATCTCACCCAGAGCGATTTTTTTTTTGTTTGTTTCTTGGGATGAAAAAAGTCCTCAAAGGGAAATGTTTTGCTGATGTGGAAGAGGTGAAACCAAAAAGGTAGAAGCACTAAAAGGCACCAAAACTGACGAGTTCAAAAACGGTTTTGAGCAGTGGAAAAAGCAGTGATGCAATAGGTGTATTGTATCAAATGGAGAGTACTTTGAAGGTGACTGAAGTTTAAATATGTAAGAATAAATACATAATTTTTATAAGTTATTTTTGGGTCCCCCCTTGTATATGACTTATATTAAGGAGTTGATGCATTTTTATCTGGGAAATGAAGAACTTGAGTACAATATACCTCGTATATTATTGGTGTTATCTTCAGATATTTGAAGGACTTTCTTATAGAAAAGCAGTTCAGATCATTCTCTGTAATCTCAGAAGGCACAGCTGTGTAATAGGTACAGCTCTACTGTAAGACTGTGTTCAGTATAAGGAAGGACTTTTTTTACGATTAGCATTCTCTAACAGTGGCATGAGTTGCCTTTGGCAGAAGAATGCTGGATGTTCATCAGCCAGGAAAATTGTCAGTAATGGCAGTAACTATTTATTGGAGAACTTATTGTCAGACGCTGCTAATTTATTTTTAACAGATGAGAAAGATTAGAGCTTGAGAAAGTTGCCCAAAGTCATGTAATTGAGAAAAAACAGAATTGATAACTTAATAAAGGTCTATCTCCAAACTCTTATTCTTAACTGTCATGTTATTCTGCCCTCTAATGGCAGTATTTATTCCTTTGGATGGCAGCTTTGTTTAGATGTTCTCTAAGCTTCCTTCCAAACCGAGCTTTGATGAACCCATCGTTCTTGGGAAGATGTATGTGAAGGGTGACTGTGAGGAAGATAAACTTGGTTCTTGTATATAACAGATTGAAGTGGAGACTTACTGGTGGCAAGTGGGAAGGTTACCTTGGAAGCTGTGATCTAATTGATGATTTAAATTTTACTTGAAGTGGTGGTCTCAAACTTAGTACTGCTTTTTATAGCACACTATGAAATATTGTATTTAGTTTCACCATTAAACCAAGAATAAATTACCAGCAGAAAATGGAGTTGGAATATATACATGTACATATTACAATCAAGCACACCTCCTTGAAAAAAATGCTAAAGTAAATGTGCATGATATCAGATCAGATTTGTTAGTATTTGTTATATGTTCGTTTATTTCCTAACAAGTAATAGTCATTAGGCACTTTTTTAGTGTGTTCTCTGAATAATTGTTTTATTATGATTACTTTTAAATGATAAATGCATTAGTATTCTGTGTATGTAGCAGTTTCACTGGATTTTTTTTTAGATCAAAGCAGTGTGAAAATATATACCTTGTATGTAAAGCACTTAATACCTTGCCTGACATGTGTTAGTTTTTATTATCATTATTGTCATGATGCAAATTATTTTATGTGCTTTTCTTCTCTATTTGATTATGATTTATTTATTTTGATAATACTAAACACCTAAAGTTAATTGCTTATTATACATAAGCCACTGTGTCACATACTCTTACATACATTATTTAGTCCACATTATAACACTATAAAGAGTATATACCATTTATAGTTTAGAACAGCAATCCCCAATCTTTTTGGCATTAGAGAAAGTTTTGTAGAAGACAATTTTTCCACAGAGAAGGGAAGGGGATCAGGATGATTCAAGGGCATAACATTTATTGTGCACTTTATTTCTGTTGTTATTACATTGTCACGTATAATGAAATAATTATACAACTCACCATAAAAAAGAGGCTCAGACGGAAGTGTATAGTTACTTAATTTTAAGTTATATACATGTTATTATAATTTATGTTCATTATAAAACATACATAGAAGTGGGGAATTTAAAAGGGTGCTATTTTTAAGATAATGCAAACTTTATTAGTAGCATGAAAATCCTTTCTCATTGGAGCAGTGTGATTGAATATGCCTCAATGTTTGTGAATCTTAGTTCAACACTTTTTTTTAATCTTAAAGACATAGGGTACAATTCAGGATTAGGTATGCAAGTGGACATTGTACAGGTAAAGTTTGGGTCTTCCTTTGGTTTTCTGCTTTGCCTGGTTTGAGATCAGGTACCCTTATTGATTTTGTGTTCCCCCTACCACCTTGGCAGTATCCTGTTACTGCCAATCTCTGTCTTGTAGTATTATAGTAAATGTTCAGGGTCCACTTATGAGTAAGAACATGCGATACACCGTTCTTTGTTTCTGTAATAAATCACTGAATATTATAGACTCTAAATCCATCCAAGTTGCTGCAAAGTCTGTATGTTTGTCTTTCTTTATGGCTGCATAATATTCCATCATGTATATGTACCACATTTTGCTAATCCAGTCCAGTTTCAATGGGCAGCACAGTTGCTTCCATGCTTTTGCTGTTGTGAATAATGCTGCAATAAACATGCATGTACAGGTATCTTTTTTGTAGAATGATTTGAGTTCCTCTGGGTATATTCTCAGTAGGGGGATTGCTGGATCATATGGAAGGTCAATTTCTAGTTCTTTTAGAAATTACCACACTGTTTTCCATAGAGGTTGAACTAGTTTGCATTCCTACCAGCAGTGTAGAAGTGTTCTCTTTTCTACGCATACTCGCCAGCATCTGTTGTTGTTTGTTTTCTTATTGATAGCCATTCTTACTGGAGTTGGGTAGTATCTCACTGTGGTTTTGATTTGCATTTCTTTGATGATTAGTGAGGCTGAGCACCTTTTCATGTGTCTGTTGGCTGCTTGTATATCTTCTTTTGAGAAGTGTCTGTTCTTGTCTTCTGCCTACTTTTTAATGGGGCTGTTTGTTTTTTTCCTTCTGGCACGTTTGAGTTCCTTGTAGATCCTGGATGTTAATATTTATTTTTAAATACTC